>CM074727.1:186763780-186923780 GCA_037306005.1 Rhinophrynus dorsalis | reverse complement strand
CGTACCATGACCGTCATCGGTCCTTGAGTAGTTCAAGGACCGTGACGGTCCTGGTACGTCAAGGGTCCCTAAGGGGTTAAAGGTGTGTGTGGGATCAGACATAACTCGTTTGTAAATATCTTTGTTGCTCAATTGTCGATTAACTTCTGCAATATAAAGATTAGGCCTCTTTATGCCTTTACATTATACCTCTTTGGTGTATTAATAAAGTCTTTTTCTACTTTGATTACTTTTTGGTGTGCCTCATTTCAGTGGGTTTCTTTTTTGGTTAGCTGAGGGTCTTTACTCTTTGTTCCCTTTGCTTTCCATACTATATATATCTGTTTGGTTTAACCCCGAGAGCACCCAGACTATTTAAGTGTTTATTAATAGTTTCTATTATATTATCTGTGCATGCTTCATGTTTTTGTGGTTTCTATATACCTCTGTATGGCTGTGTGTGTGTGTGTGTATATATACCGCTGTATGGCTTAGTGTGTGTATATATACACCTCTGTATGGCTTAGTGTGTGTGTGTATATACCGCTGTATGGCTGTGTGTGTGTGTGTGTGTGTATATATACCGCTGTATGGCTTAGTGTGTGTATATATACACCTCTGTATGGCTTAGTGTGTGTGTGTATATACCTCTGTATGGCTTAGTGTGTGTGTGTATATACCGCTGTATGGCTTAGTGTGTGTGTGTATATACCTCTGTATGGCTGTGTGTGTGTGTGTGTATATATACCGCTGTATGGCTTAGTGTGTGTATATATACACCTCTGTATGGCTTAGTGTGTGTGTGTATATACCGCTGTATGGCTTAGTGTGTGTGTGTATATATACCTCTGTATGGCTTAGTGTGTGTGTATATACCTCTGTATGACTTAGTGTGTGTGTATATACCTCTGTATGACTTAGTGTGTGTGTGTGTATATATACCTCTGTATGGCTCAGTGTGTGTGTATATACCACTGTATGGCTCAGTGTGTGTGTGTGTGTGTGTATATACCTCTGTATGACTTAGTGTGTGTGTGTGTGTGTATATACCTCTGTATGACTTAGTGTGTGTGTGTGTGTATATATACCTCTGTATGGCTCAGTGTGTGTGTATATACCACTGTATGGCTCAGTGTGTGTGTATATATACCGCTGTATGGCTTAGTGTGTGTGTATATACCGCTGTATGGCTTAGTGTGTGTGTATATATACTGCTGTATGGCTTAGTGTGTGTGTATGTATACCTCTGTATGGCTTAGTGTGTGTGTATATACCGCTGTATGACTTAGTGTGTGTGTATATATACTGCTGTATGGCTTAGTGTGTGTGTATGTATACCTCTGTATGGCTTAGTGTGTGTGTATGTATACCTCTGTATGGCTTAGTGTGTGTGTATATACCGCTGTATGGCTTAGTGTGTGTGTATATATACTGCTGTATGGCTTAGTGTGTGTGTATGTATACCTCTGTATGGCTTAGTGTGTGTGTATGTATACCTCTGTATGGCTTAGTGTGTGTGTATATACCGCTGTATGGCTTAGTGTGTGTATATACCTCTGTATGACTTAGTGTGTGTGTGTGTATATATACCTCTGTATGGCTCAGTGTGTGTGTATATACCGCTGTATGGCTCAGTGTGTGTGTATATATACCGCTGTATGGCTTAATGTGTGTATATACCTCTGTATGGCTGTGTGTGTGTGTGTGTGTATATTCCTCTGTATGGCTGTGTGTGTGTGTGTATATATATATATATACCTCTGTATGGCTTAGTGTGTGTGTATATACCTCTGTATGGCTTAGTGTGTGTGTATATATACCTCTGTATGGCTTAGTGTGTGTGTATATATACACCTCTGTATGGCTTAGTGTGTGTGTGTATATACCTCTGTATGGCTTAGTGTGTGTGTGTATATATACCTCTGTATGGCTGTGTGTGTGTGTATATATACTGCTGTATGGCTGTGTGTGTGTGTATATATACCACTGTATGGCTTAGTGTGTGTGTATATACCGCTGTATGGCTCAGTGTGTGTGTATATACCGCTGTAAGGCTCAGTGTGTGTATATATACCGCTGTATGGCTGTGTGTGTGTGTATATATACCACTGTATGGCTTAGTGTGTGTGTATATACCGCTGTAAGGCTCAGTGTGTGTGTATATATACCGCTGTAAGGCTCAGTGTGTGTATATATACTGCTGTATGGCTTAATGTGTGTATATATACCGCTGTATGGCTGTCACTCCCTGTAATGGAAGCTAAGAAGGGACCGCGTCGCCTTCCGCCATCGTTCCAGGGTCTCTCCCTCTCGACGCCAGATTAGCAGGGAAACACGGGCAGTAGAGAGTGAGGCCTCTACTCCTGGTCAAAGGATCACTGGAAGATGTCGCAGGAACACAAGGATGAGAAGATGGAGTCCACGTCACCGCCTGACAGCATACGAAGTTGAGTCGCAGGAAGCTGGCAGCAGGCGGTCCACGATTCAGGATAGTTGGCACAGATGGGTATCAGAGTGGACACTTTAGCAATACAAGACTCCAGGACTCCTTGTTCACTCAGAATAAGACTTTATTGTACCAAACCACACATATTTATACAGATCAACTACATTGAAATACATTGGCCAACCAGATATAATAGGGTGAGGGGCAGAGATAATACAATCCAAACATAAGACAAGGATCCAGCAGCAAATGGTAAGGGTTGACACAATGGGAGCATTCACAGAGGTAATCAACTCACAACATATAATACAAAGGACTGACAACAGTGTCAGGTTATACAATAGGAGACTCACAGACTCATGGGAGTGAATGGATTAACACACGGCAGGGGGTCTCAATACATCTTTCCATACACAATACAATGGCTTGAGGGACTGCAATACACATTGGAATAATTAACCCCTCACTGCCCATTCCCTTGGAAGCAAGCCACCAGTCTAACCCAGGGCAATTTTGTGTAATAAAGTCCATTTGCCCCATTCACATAAAGTGTATCCAAAGTCTTTTAGTGCACAACCAGTGCAAAATGTCCACAGTCTCTTTAGCTGAAGTGTCTTATGGCCAGACAAGG
This sequence comes from Rhinophrynus dorsalis, assembly GCA_037306005.1. Taxonomy (NCBI): domain Eukaryota; kingdom Metazoa; phylum Chordata; class Amphibia; order Anura; family Rhinophrynidae; genus Rhinophrynus; species Rhinophrynus dorsalis. The sequence goes on along the minus strand of CM074727.1, from coordinate 186,920,724 downwards.
GCTCAAGTAACGTGTAGGATCCGTTACACTCCCGTTTCGGCAGCCTGGCCCAGCAGTGTCATTCCCATTTCAGCGGCTCACGGCCGCCTCTTCCCTGCTTCCCGGTCCAGCAGTGTGCATGCGCAGGTTTGTTGGCTTCTTCCTCGGTGTACTCACGCTTCCTGTGTCGCTCCGCATTGGGCAACAGACACTGTCAATTAGGAGCAGCTCCCAGGTGAGCCCCCTTACTGGCTCTCTCCTCATTGGTTGGCCAACGTATTTAAATGGGCTACCCCAGTCTATGGGTACCTGTTCCACTAGCTTCCCAGCGTTGTTGCCCTTGAGCTTCATCCCGATTCTGTATCTTGAACTTCTGGCTTCTGACCCAGCAATCCTCCTGACTATGGCACTGTCCTGAACTTCTGGCTACTGACCCAGCAATCCTCCTGACTACGGCGCGGTCTGTTCCCATATTTCCATCCTTGTTCTTGGTCTAGTTCTGTTCCAGTGTTTCCTGGTCATATACGGTTCCCAGAGAACTCCCATCCTCGTTGCACCCCGGTTCAACTGAGGTGGAACAGTCTGGTTTCACGACCAGCTTCTTTACACAGCTTCGGCTGCAGCAAGGGAGTTCCTGGTACGCCGTCACCGAACACAAGCATCGTACACAAGCATCGCACTCCAGCAGCTGTTCCAGGGCCAGGTCTACATAGGTTCCTACCGCCGCAGAGTGACAACAGTGACAATGGCTTAGTGTCTGTGTGTATATACCGTTGTATGGCTCAGTGTGTGTACATACTGCTGTATGTCTTAGTGTGTGTGTGCGTGTATATACCACTGTATGGCTTAGTGTGTGTGTATATACCACTGTATGGCTTAGTGTGTGTGTGTGTGTGTGTGTATATACCGCTGTATGTCTTAGTGTGTGTGTGCGTGTATATACCACTGTATGGCTTAGTGTGTGTTTGTGTGTATATACCGCTGTATGGCTTAGTGTGTGTGTGTGTGTGTGTGTATACCGCTGTATGGCTTAGTGTGTGTGTGTGTGTATATCACTGTATGGCTTAGTGTGTGTGTATATACTGCTGTATGGCTCAGTGTGTGTATATAACACTGTATGGCTTAGTGTGTGTGTGTGTGTGTTTATATATACCGCTGTATGGCTCAGTGTGTGTGTATATACCGCTGTATGTCTTAGTGTGTGTGTGTGTGTGTGTGTGTGTGTATATACCGCTGTGTGGCTCAGTGTGTGTATATACCACTGTATGGCTTAGTGTATGTGTGTGTGTGTGTGTGTGTATATATACCACTGTATGGCTTAGTTTATGTGTGTGTATACTGCTGTATGGCTTAGTGTGTGTGTATATACCGCTGTATGGCTTAGTGTGTGTGTGTGTTTATATATACTGCTGTATGGCTCAGTGTGTGTGTATACACCACTGTATGGCTTAGTGTGTGTGTGTATATACCACTGTATGGCTCAGGGTGTATGTGTGTATACTGCTGTATGGCTTAGTGTGTGTGTGTATATACACCACTGTATGGCTTAGTGTTTGTGTGTGTGTATATATATATATATATATATATATATATATATATATATACATCACTGTATTGCTCAGTTTGTGTGTGTATATACCGCTTTGTGGATCAGTGTATGTGTATATACCACTGTAAGTCTCAGTGTATGTGTATCAGTGAGTGGGGAGGTAATGTAGGGATAAGGCAGGAAGTCAGTGCGAGGGGAGGTGGGTAATGTATTACTGAGCAGTGTCAGTGAGTGGGGAGGTAATGTAGGGATAAGACAGGAAGTCAGTGCTAGGGGAGGTGGGTAATGCATTGCTGAGCAGTGTCAGTGAGTGGGGGAGGTAATGTAGGGATAAGACAGGAAGTCAGTACTAGGGGAGGTGGATAATGCATTGCTGAGCAGTGTCAGTGAGTGGGTGAGGTAATGTAGGGATAAGACAGGAAGTCAGTGCTAGAGGAGGTATGTAATGCATTACTGAGCAGTGTCAGTGAGTGGGGAGGTAATGTAGGGATAAGACAGGAAGTCAGTGCTAGGGGAGGTGGGTAATACATTACTGAGCAGTGTCAGTGAGTGGGGGAGGTAATGTAGGGATAAGACAGGAAGTCAGTACTAGGGGAGCTGGGTAATGCAATGTTGAGCAGTGTCAGTGATTGGGTAGGTAATGTAGGGATAAAACAGGAAGTCAGTGCTAGGGGAGGTGGGTAATACAGTACTGAGCAGTGTCAGTGAGTGGGGAGGTAATGTAGGGATAAGACAGGAAGTCAGTGCTAGGGGAGGTGGGTAATGCATTACTGAGCAGTGTCAGTGAGTTAGGAGGTAATGTAGGGATAAGACAGGAAGTCAGTGCTAGGGGAGGTGGGTAATACAGTACTGAGCAGTGTCAGTGAGTGGGGAGGTAATGTAGGGATAAGAGAGGAAGTCGGTGCTAGGGGAGGTGGGTAATGCATTGCTGAGTAGTGTCAGTGAGTGGGGGAGGTAATGTAGGGATAAGAGAGGAAGTCAGTGCTAGGGGAGGTGGGTAATGCATTACTGAGCAGTGTCAGTGAGTGGGGAGGTAATGTAGGGATAAGAGAGTAAGTCAGTGCTTAGGGGAGGTGGGTAATGCATTACTGAGCAGTGTCAGTGAGTGGAGGATGTAATGTAAGGATTAGAGAGGAAGTCAGTGGTAGGGGAGGTAAGTAATGTATTGCTGAGCAGTGTCAGTGAGTGGGGAGGTAATATAGGGATAAGACAGGAAGTCCGTACTAGGGGAGGTGGGTAATACATTGCTGAGCAGTGTCAGTGAGTGGTGAGGTAATGTAGGGATAAGACAGGAAGTCAGTGCTTAGGGGAGGTGGGTAATGCATTACTGAGCAGTGTCAGTGAGTGGGGGAGGTAATGTAGGGATGAGAGAGGAAGTCAGTGCTAGGGGAGGTGGGTAATGCATTACTGAGCACTGTCAGTGAGTGGGGAGGTAATGTAGGGATAAGACAGGAAGTCAGTGCTAGGGGAGGTGGGTAATACATTACTGAGCAGTGTCAGTGAGTGGGGAGGTAATGTAGGGATAAGACAGGAAGTCAGTACTAGGGGAGCTGGGTAATGCAATGTTGAGCAGTGTCAGTGAGTGGGTAGGTAATGTAGGGATAAGACAGGAAGTCAGTGCTAGGGGAGGTGGGTAATACATTACTGAGCAGTGTCAGTGAGTGGGGAGGTAATGTAGGGATAAGAGAAGAAGTCGGTGCTAGGGGAGGTGGGTAATGCATTGCTGAGCAGTGTCAGTGAGTGGGGGAGGTAATGTAGGGATAAGAGAGAAAGTCAGTGCTTAGGGGAGGTGGGTAATGCATTACTGAGCAGTGTCAGTGAGTGGGGAGGAAATGTAGGGATAAGAGAGGAAGTCAGTGGTAGGGGAGTTAGGTAATGTATTGCTGAGCAGTGTCAGTGAGTGGGGAGTTAATGTAAGTATAAGACAGGAAGTCAGTACTAGGGGAGGTGGGTAATACATTGCTGAGCAGTGTCAGTGAGTGGGGAGGTAATGTAGGGCTAAGACAGGAAGTCAGTGCTTAGGGGAGGTGGGTAATGCATTACTGAGCAGTGTCAGTGAGTGGGGGAGGTAATGTAGGGATAAGAGAGGAAGTCAGTGCTAGGGGAGATGGGTAGTGCATTACTGAGCAGTGTCAGTGAGTGGGGAGGTAATGTAGGGATACGACAGGAAGTCAGTACTAGGGGAGGTGGGTAATACATTGCTGAGCAGTGTCAGTGAGTGGGGAGGTAATGTAGGGATAAGACAGGAAGTCAGTGCTAGGGGAGGTGGGTAATACATTACTGAGCAGTGTCAGTGAATGGGGAGGTAATGTAGGGATAAGAGAGGAAGTCGATGCTAGGGGAGGTGGGTAATGCATTGCTGAGCAGTGTCAGTGAGTGGGGGAGGTAATGTAGGGATAAGAGAGGAAGTCAGTGGTAGGAGAGGTGGGTAATGCATTACTGAGCAGTGTCAGTGAGTGGGGAGGTAATGTAGGGATAAGAGAGGAAGTCAGTGCTTAGGGGAGGTGGGTAATGCATTACTGAGCAGTGTCAGTGAGTGGAGGAGGTAATGTAGGGATAAGAGAGGAAGTCAGTGGTAGGGGAGGTAGGTAATGTATTGCTGAGCAGTGTCAGTGAGTGGGGAGGTAATATAGGGATAAGACAGGAAGTCAGTACTAGGGGAGGTGGGTAATACATTGCTGAGCAGTGTCAGTGAGTGGTGAGGTAATGTAGGGATAAGACAGGAAGTCAGTGCTAGGGGAGGTGGGTAATGCATTACTGAGCAGTGTCAGTGAGTGGGAAGGTAATGTAGGGATAAGAAAGGAAGTCAGTGCTAGGGGAGGTGGGTAATGCATTGCTAAGCAGTGTCAGTAAGTGGGGAGGTAATACAGGAAGTCAGTGCTAGGGGAGGTGGGTAATGCATTACTGAGCAGTGTCAGTGAGTGAGGAGGTAATGTAGGGATAAGACAGGAAGTCAGTGCTAGGGGAGGTGGGTAATGCATTGCTGAGCAGTGTCAGTGAGTGGGGAGATAATGTAGCGATAAGACAGGAAGTCAGCACTAGGGGAGGTGGGTAATGCATTGCTGAGCAGTGTCAGTGAGTGGGGTAGGTAATGTAGAGATAAGACAGGAAGTCAGTACTAGGGGATGTGGGTAATGCATTGCTGAGCAGTGTCAGTGAGTGGGGAGGTAATGTAGGGATAAGACAGGAAGTCAGCACTTGGGGAGGTGGGTAATGCATTGCTGAGCAGTGTCAGTGAGTGGGGTAGGTAATGTAGAGATAAGACAGGAAGTCAGTACTAGGGGAGGTGGGTAATGCATTGCTGAGCAGTGTCAGTGAGTGGGGAGGTAATGTAGGGATAAGACAGGAAGTCAGCACTAGGGGAGGTGGGTAATGCATTGCTGAGCAGTGTCAGTGAGTGGGGTAGGTAATGTAGAGATAAGACAGGAAGTCAGTACTAGGGGAGGTGGGTAATGCATTGCTGAGCAGTGTCAGTGAGTGGGGAGGTAATGTAGGGATAAGACAGGAAGTCAGCACTAGGGGAGGTGGGTAATGCATTGCTGAGCAGTGTCAGTGAGTGGGGTAGGTAATGTAGAGATAAGACAGGAAGTCAGTACTAGGGGAGGTGGGTAATGCATTGCTGAGCAGTGTCAGTGAGTGGGGAGGTAATGTAGGGATAAGACAGGAAGTCAGCACTAGGGGAGGTGGGTAGTGCATTACTGAGCAGTGTCAGTGAGTGGGGAGGTAATGTAGAGATAAGACAGGAAGTCAGCACTAGGGGAGGTGGGTAATGCATTGCTGAGCAGTGTCAGTGAGTGGGGTAGGTAATGTAGAGATAAGACAGGAAGTCAGTACTAGGGGAGGTGGGTAATGCATTGCTGAGCAGTGTCAGTGAGTGGGGAGGTAATGTAGGGATAAGACAGGAAGTCAGCACTAGGGGAGGTGGGTAATGCATTGTTGAGCAGTGTCAGTGAGTGGGGTAGGTAATGTAGGGATAAGACAGGAAGTCAGTACTAGGGGAGGTGGGTAATGCATTACTGAACAGTGTCAGTGAGTAGGGGAGGTAATGTAGAGATAAGACAGGAAGTCAGTACTAGGGGAGGTGGGTAATGTATTACTGAGCAGTGTCAGTGAGTGGGGGAGGTAATGTAGGGATAAGACAGGAAGTCAGTGCTAGGGGAGGTGGTAATGCATTGCTGAGCAGTGTCAGTGAGTGGGGGAGGTGATGTAGGGATAAGACAGGAAGTCAGTGCTAGGGGAGGTGGGTAATGCATTGCTGAGCAGTGTCAGTGAGTGGGGAGGTAATGTAGGGATAAGACCTGATTGATTCACACTCCCCTTCGACACATCAACTCAGATTCCTCTTCACCTCCTCACTCTATACCCACCATCGACACATCTCCTTCCACTTTTGGACTCATATACATCACATCTCTACTATTCACAGACTTCCTCCTACACTCTCCTCCCACCTTCTCTTCTGTCTCCCATTATCACCAGCTCCTCTGTCCACCTTCCCTCCTTTTATCCTCTTCTCCCCTTTTCGGACTCACTTGGATTCACTTTGCTTTTGCAAAACGCAATAGGAAAACTGCTTAATGCAATACACACAATGCAGTACACGCGAAACACAGTACAAACAAAACACACACGCTCCCGCTCACACACACTTGCTGAAACATAGATATATGTTTTTAGGCGGGTGTGAAAAAATACTGTAAAGTAAGAATGCTTTCAAAAACAGATGTTAATGGTTCATATTTATCAATTATCACGATAGTGAGTGAACCAAATACAAATCTAAATCAGATCAATATTTGGTGTGACCTTCCTTTGCCGTCAAAACACATCAGTTCATGTAGATACACTTGCACACAGTTTATAAGGAACTTGGCTGGTAGGTTGTTCCAGACATCTTGGAGGACTAACCACAGATCTTCTAGGTACACCTACACACAGTTTACAAGGAACTCGGCAGGTAGGTTGTTCCAGACATCTTGGAGATCTAACCACAGATCTTCTAGATACACCTACACACAGTTTATAAGGAACTTGGCTGGTAGATTGTTCCAGACATCTTGGAGAACTAACCACAGATTTTCTAGGTACACCTACACACAGTTTATACGGAACTTAGCAGGTAGGTTGTTCCAGACATCTTGGAGAACTAACTACAGTTCTTCTGTGGATTTAGGCCTCAGTTGCCTCTCTCTTCATGTGATCCCAGATCAGGGCTCTGTGGGGTCCAGACCATCACTTCCAGGACTCTTTGTTCTTCTTTACACTGAAGATAGTTCTTAGTGACTTTACCTGTATGTTTGGGGTCATTGAAGGAGATTTATAAACCTGGCGTTAAAGAAAAACTGACTTTAAAAGTAGCTTAAATGTGTTAATGGGATTTATAACGTAAGTTGCAACCGTTTTTAAAGTGTTAACGTCATCTAGTTGAGTTTTCTATTAAGTGGCGTTAGAAAAGTGGCACAGCGAATTTATAAAGAAATGTGGCAAGTTGCGAAAGAATTATCACCAGAATCTTAACGCCATGTATATGTTATCCTTAAGCATTCCAGGTGTTAAAATATGCATAATAACGCCATATTTATTAAAAACATCTTTAATAATTTATAAATCAGACCTGGAGTTATATTCAGTTGCAATGCCATAAGGACTGTTCTTTAAGAACTCATTCTTGTACTGCTCTCCAGCCTATCTACGAACAAACTGCCTTCTGCTACAGCCAAATATTTCAAATTTTGACTCATTAGTCCAGAGCACCTGCTGCCATTTTTCTTCACCCCAGTTCCTGTGTTTTCGTGCATAGTTGAGTCTCTTGGCCTTGTTTCCATGTCAGAGGTATGGCTTTTTGGCCGCAAGTCTTCCATGAAGACCACTTCTGACCAGACTTTTTACGGACTTTAGGTAGGTTTACCAGGGTCCCACTGTTTTCTTCCAATTCTGAGCTGATGGCACTAAAGGACATCTTCCAATTGTGAAGAGAAGTAAGCATGATGTGTCTTTCATCTGCTGCACTAAGTTTCCTTGGCCAATCACTGTTTCTACTGTCCTCAAAGTTGCCTATTTCTTTGCTCTTCTTTAAAAGATCTTGGACAGCACATCTGGACACCCCTGTCTGCCTTGAAATTTCTGCTTGGGACAGACCTTGCTGATGCGGTATAACTACCTTGTGTCTTGTTGCTGTGCTTAGTCTTGGCATGGTGTATGACCTTTATCATTAAACTTCAGCAACCTCACTCTTGTTAACTGAGTTTGGCTGTTCCTCACCCAGTGTTATTCCTCCTACACAGCTGTTTGTGTTTTAGTTAATGATAGTGTTTCAACCCACATATTAAATTGATGATCATTAGCACCTGTTTGGTATAATTGTTTAATCATACACCTGACTATATGCCTACAAAATCCCTGACTCTGTGCAAGTGTACCTAGAAGAACTGATGCTGTTTTGAAGGCAAAGGGTGGTCACACCAAATATTGATTTGATATTGTTCTTCTGTTCACTCACTATGCATTTTGATAATTGATGAATATAGTCTATTGACATCTATTTTTGACAGCATTCTTGCTTTACAGCATTTTTTCATATCTGCCTAAGACTTTTGCACAGCACTGTATATATGTATTAGAGATATATATAATGTAAAATGCTGTGCACATGTATGGTGCTATATAAATAAAGATATACATATATCTATATATATAAAATAGAAAGGCTCATTGCATAATTTATGTCTCCTCAGGAGACACACCTAGAAGATAATGGCTCATTACATAATTTATGTCTCCTCAGGACACACACACACACACAGGGGTGGCAATAAGGAGGAGTTACTGCTCCCATTGGGTAATTCAATGAGTGATTTTCACAGGAGTTGCAGTACTGCAGGGAGTTGGCCCGCCCCCACTCTCCAGCCCGCCCACCACTATCCAACTGAGGAAAAAAACAAAATAGCTGCCACTTGCTCCTACACAACCCTAATACACACATGCTCCACTCACACAGCACCAAGCACACACACCACCAAACACACACAGCATCAAACACACAGCACCAAACAAACATACACAGCACCAGAAACACACACACACAGCACCAAACAAACACATAGCACCAAACATAGCATCAAACACACACACACACACACAACATCAAACACACACACAGCACCACACACACAGCACCAAACACACACACCACCAAACACACACATAGCAACAAACATAGCATAAAAACACACAGCATCAAACACATACACACACCCCAGACACACACAGCACATAAAAACACTAATATAGCATCAAACTGCACCAAACACACACACAGGATCACTCACACACACGCCCACAGCACCAAACACACACACAGCACCAAACACACACACCCCAAACACACACAGCATCAAACACACACACAGCATCAAACACACACATAGCACCAAACATAGCATCAAACACACACAGAATCATACACACAGCATCAAACACATACACACATAGCACCAAACACACACAGCATCAAACACACACATAGCACCAAACATAGCATCAAACACACACACACACAGCACCAAACACACACACACACAGCATCACACACACTGCATCAAACACACACACAGCACCAAACAAAAAAACACACACAGCACCAAACACACACATCATCCAACACACACAGCACCAAATACACACATAGCATCACACATACATAGCACCAAACATAGTATCAAATAGCATCAAACACACACAGCATCAAACACACACAGTATCAAAAACACACACAGCACCAAACACACACAGCATCAAACACACACACAGCCCCCAAACACACACACCACCACACACACAGCATGGTGCTACAACTCACGTTTTTCACTCTCATGTGCCATTGCAGAGAGAAAATCTCCATATCTGACTGGTCCCGCCCACAGACAGTCCAGCTCTGAAATGTCAGGCAAATCCTCTCTGCATGAGAGAAACAGCATAACCACAGGCGTACATTTCGGCCTATGTGGGTCTCATCAGTGCGGTGGCGCTGAATCCCTCTAGGCACACTGAAGCAAGGGCCCATGCCTGGGATGCCCTTATACTTAGGGAGACAAAGAATTGTGAGGAGCACCCATCAAGCACAAACAAGGTAAAGTGTCTTGTTCTAGGCATGGTAGCCTCTCAATGGTGCTACAACTCACATTTTTCACTCCCATGTGCCATTGCAGAGAGGAAATATCCATATCAGACTGGTCCTGCCCACAGACAGTCCAGCTCCGAAATGTCTAATTCTCTGTCTCCATAACTATAAGGGCATCCCAGGCATGGGCCCTTGCTTCCTTGTGCCTAGAGGGATTCAGCTGCACCACACCGACGAGGCTCACATAGACTGAAACATATGTCTGTGGTTATGCTGTTTCTCTTGTGCGGAGAGGATTTGCCTGACATTTCGGTGCTGGACTGTCTCTGGCAGGACCAGTCTGATATGGAGATTTTCTCTCTGCAATAGCACATGGGAGTGAAAAACATGAGTTGTAGCACCATTGAGAGGCCACCATGCCTAAGAACAAGACACTTTATCTTGTTCGTGCTTGATAGGTGCTCCTCACAATTCTCTGTCTCCCTAACTATAAGGGCATCCCAGGCATGGGCCTTTGCTTCCACATGCTTAGAGGGATTCAGCTGCACCAAGCTGACAAGGCCCATATAGGCCGAAACATACGTCTGTGGTTATGCTGTTTCTCTTGTGCGGAGAGGATTTGCCTGATATTTCAGAGCTGAACTGTCTGTGGGCGTGACCAGTCTGATATGAATATGGAGATTTCCTCTCTGCAATGGCACATGGGAGTGAAAAACGTGAGTTGTAGCAACATTGAGAAGCTGCGCCTAGAAAAGGACACTTTATCTTGTACGTGGTTGATGGGTGCTCCTCACAATTCTTTGTCTCGTACTAATGACTACAGGTTTACACCACACAGTGTGATCTCCTCCAACAAAATAACAGCCAAATAACTCTTACTTCACTTGATTCCCCTCACTACAACCTTTCCTACCTGCACAGAGCCATGTCTGCTGGTTGCCTAGCAACCACTCCACCTCCTCCACTATACAGGAAGTGGTGCTGCTGGGAGAAATACCCTGACCTGCTCTGTGTGTCATCACATAGGACTCAAGACCACTGTTGTGTATGTATGTCTCACACTACGGGGACACTGTGTAAGTCTCAGTATGGAATGTGTATGTGTGTGTCACTATGGGTTGTGTATGTGTGTCTAAGTATGACATGTATATGTGTGCCTCAGTATGGAATGTGTGTGTGTGTGTGTCTCACTATGAGATCTGTATATGTGTCTCAGTATGGAATGTGTGTGTGTGTATGTGTTCAGTATGGAATGTGTGTGTGTGTCTCACTATGAGATCTGTATATGTGTCTCAGTATGAAATGTGTGTGTGTCTCACTATGAGATCTGTATGTGTGTCTCATGGTGGAATGTGCGTGTTTGTGTCTCAGTATGGAATATGTGTGTGTGTCTCACTGTCTCACTGTGAATATGTGTGTGTGTCTCACTGTGTGTGCTCAGTATGGAATGTGTGTGTGTGTCTCACTATGAGATCTGTATGTGTGTGTCAGTATGGAATGTGTGTGTCTCAGTATGGAATGTGTGTGTGTCTCACTATGAGATCTCTATGTGTGCACGTCTCACTATGAGATCTGTATGTGTGTGTGTGTCTCATTATGCCATCTGTATGTGTGTCTCAGTATGGAATGTGTGTGTGTGTGTGTCTCACTATGATATCTGTATGTGTGTGTGTGTCTCACTATGCCATCTGTATGTGTGTCTCACTATGGAATGTGTGTGTGTGTCTCACTATGACATCTGTATGTGTGTCTCAGTATGGAATGTGTGTGTGTGTGTGTGTGTGTGTGTCTCACTATGACATCTGTATGTGTGTCTCAGTATGGAATGTGTGTGTGTCTCACTATGAGATCTGTATGTGTGTCTCAGTATGGAATGTGTGTGTATCTCACTATGGGATGTGTATATGTGTGTGTATCACTATGAGATGTGTATATGTGTGTGTCTCTCTATGGGATGTGTATATGTGTGTATCACTATGGGATGTGTATATGTGTGTATCACTATGAGATGTGTATATGTGTGTATCTCACTATGGGATGTGTATATGTGTGTATCACTATGAGATGTGTATATGTGTGTATCACTATGGGATGTGTATATGTGTGTATCACTATGGGATGTGTATATGTGTGTATCTCACTATGGGATGTGTATATGTGTGTGTATCACTATGGGATGTGTATATGTGTGTATCACTATGGGATGTGTATATGTGTGTATCTCACTATGGGATGTGTATATGTGTGTGTATCACTATGAGATGTGTATATGTGTGTGTATCACTATGGGATGTGTATATGTGTGTATCACTATGGGATGTGTATATGTGTGTGTATCACTATGAGATGTGTATATGTGTGTGTATCACTATGAGATGTGTGTGTGTGTATCACTATGAGATGTGTATATGTGTGTATCACTATGGGATGTGTATATGTGTGTATCTCACTATGGGATGTGTATATGTGTGTGTATCACTATGGGATGTGTATATGTGTGTATCTCACTATGGGATGTGTATATGTGTGTGTATCACTATGAGATGTGTATATGTGTGTGTATCACTATGGGATGTGTATATGTGTGTATCACTATGGGATGTGTATATGTGTGTGTATCACTATGAGATGTGTATATGTGTGTGTATCACTATGAGATGTGTGTGTGTGTATCACTATGAGATGTGTATATGTGTGTATCACTATGAGATGTGTATATGTGTGTGTATCACTATGGGATGTGTATATGTGTGTGTCTCACTATGGGATGTGTGTGTGTGTATCACTATGAGATGTGTATATGTGTGTGTATCACTATGAGATGTGTATATGTGTGTGTCTCACTATGGGATGTGCATATGTGTGTGTATCACTATGAGATGTGTATATGTGTGTGTATCACTATGGGATGTGCATATGTGTGTATCTCACTATGAGATGTGTATATGTGTGTGTCTCACTATGGGATGTGTGTGTTTGTGTATCACTATGAGATGTGTATATGTGTGTGTCTCACTATGGGATGTGTGTGTTTGTGTATCACTATGAGATGTGTATATGTGTGTGTCTCACTATGAGATGTGTATATGTGTGTGTCTCACTATGGGATGTGTGTGTTTGTGTATCACTATGAGATGTGTATATGTGTGTGTGTGTGTCACTATGAGATGTGTATATGTGTGTGTATCACTATGAGATGTGTATATGTGTGTGTCTCACTATGAGATGTGTATATGTGTGTGTATCACTATGGGATGTGTGTGTGTGTGTGTATCACTATGGGATGTGTGTGTGTGTATCACTATGAGATGTGTATATGTGTGTGTCTCACTATGAGATGTGTATATGTGTGTGTATCACTATGGGATGTGTGTGTGTGTGTGTATCACTATGGGATGTGTATATGTGTGTGTCTCTCTATGAGATGTGTATATGTGTGTGTCTCACTATGGGATGTGTGTGTGTGTATCACTATGAGATGTGTATATGTGTGTGTATCACTATGAGATGTGTATATGTGTGTGTATCACTATGGGATGTGTATATGTGTGTGTCTCACTATGGGATGTGTGTGTGTGTATCACTATGAGATGTGTATATGTGTGTGTATCACTATGAGATGTGTATATGTGTGTGTATCACTATGGGATGTGTATATGTGTGTGTCTCACTATGGGATGTGTGTGTGTGTATCACTATGAGATGTGTATATGTGTGTGTATCACTATGAGATGTGTATATGTGTGTGTCTCACTATGAGATGTGTATATGTGTGTGTATCACTATGGGATGTGTGTGTGTGTGTATCACTATGGGATGTGTGTGTGTGTATCACTATGAGATGTGTATATGTGTGTGTCTCACTATGAGATGTGTATATGTGTGTGTATCACTATGGGATGTGTGTGTGTGTGTGTGTGTGTATCACTATGGGATGTGTATATGTGTGTGTCTCTCTATGAGATGTGTATATGTGTGTGTCTCACTATGGGATGTGTGTGTGTGTATCACTATGAGATGTGTATATGTGTGTGTATCACTATGGGATGTGTATATGTGTGTGTCTCACTATGGGATGTGTGTGTGTGTATCACTATGAGATGTGTATATGTGTGTGTATCACTATGAGATGTGTATATGTGTGTGTCTCACTATCGGATGTGTATATGTGTGTGTCTCACTATGAAATGTGTGTGTGTGTGTGTGTGTATCACTATGCCATGTGTATAGGTGTGTGTGTCTCTCTGCATGGGATGTGTATCTCTCTGTCTCACTATAGGCTGTGTGTGTTTGTCTCTCATTATGGAATGTGTGTGTCTGTGTATGGAATGTGTATATGTCTATCTCAAATAAGTGTGTGTGTGTCTCTAAGGGCTGTGTATCTGTGTGCTCACTATGGAGTGTGTGTGTGTGTCTCTGTATGGGATGTGTGTGTGTGTGTGTATCTGTATGGATGCGTATATGTGTGTGTGTCTCACTATGACGTGTGTGTCTCTGTATGGGATGTGTATGTGTGTGTGTCTCACTACGGGATGTGTGTGTGTCTCACTATGGCGTGTGTTTGTGTCTCTTTATGGGAAGTGTATGTGTGTGTGTGTGTCTATGTATGGGATGTGTATATGTGTGTCTCACTATGGCATGTGTGTGTCTCAATATGGGATATGTATACGTGTGTCAGTATGGCAAGTGTGTCTCACTATGGGATGTGTGTGTGTGTGTCTCACTATAGGTGTATGTGTGTCTCAGTATGAGATGTGTGTGTGTGTCACTATAGGTGTATGTGTGTCTCAGTATGGGATGTGTGTGTGTGTGTCACACTATAGGTGTATGTGTGTCTCAGTATGGGATGTGTGTGTGTGTGTCTCACTATATGTGTATGTGTGTGTGTCTCACTATAGGTGTATGTGTGTGTCACTATAGGTGTATGTGTGTCTCAGTGTGGGATGTGTGTGTCACTATAGGTGTATGTGTGTCTCAGTATGGGATGTGTGTGTCACTATAGGTGTATGTGTGTCTCAGTATGGGATGTGTGTGTGTGTGTGTATCACTATAGGTGTATGTGTGTCTCAGTATGGGATGTGTGTGTGTGTGTCTCACTATAGGTGTATGTGTGTCTCAGTATGGGATGTGTGTGTGTGTGTCTCACTATAGGTGTATGTGTGTCTCAGTATGGGATGTGTGTGTGTCTCACTATAGGTGTATGTGTGTCTCAGTATGGGATGTGTGTGTGTGTGTGTCTCACTATAGGTGTATGTGTGTCTCAGTATGGGATGTGTGTGTCACTATAGGTGTATGTGTGTATCACTATAGGTGTATGTGTGTGTCACTATAGGTGTATGTGTGTATCACTATAGGTGTATGTGTGTGTCACTATAGGTGTATGTGTGTCTCAGTATGGGATGTGTGTGTCTCACTATAGGTGTATGTGTGTCTCAGTATGGGATGTGTGTGTGTGTCACTATAGGTGTATGTGTGTCTCAGTATGGGATGTGTGTGTGTGTCACTATAGGTGTATGTGTGTCTCAGTATGGGATGTGTGTGTGTGTCACTATAGGTGTATGTGTGTCTCAGTATGGGATGTGTGTGTGTGTGTGTGTGTATCACTATAGGTGTATGTGTGTCTCAGTATGGGATGTGTGTGTCTCACTATAGGTGTATGTGTGTCTCAGTGTGGGATGTGTGTGTCACTATAGGTGTATGTGTGTCTCAGTGTGGGATGTGTGTGTCACTATAGGTGTATGTGTGTCTCAGTATGGGATGTGTGTGTCACTATAGGTGTATGTGTGTCAGTATGGGATGTGTGTGTCACTATAGGTGTATGTGTGTCTCAGTGTGGGATGTGTGTGTCACTATAGGTGTATGTGTGTCTCAGTGTGGGATGTGTGTGTCACTATAGGTGTATGTGTGTCTCAGTGTGGGGTGTGTGTGTCTCACTATAGGTGTATGTGTGTCTCAGTATGGGATGTGTGTGTCACTATAGGTGTATGTGTGTCTCAGTGTGGGATGTGTGTGTCTCACTATAGGTGTGTGTGTGTGTGTCACTATAGGTGTATGTGTGTCTCAGTATGGGATGTGTGTGTGTCACTATAGGTGTATGTGTGTGTCACTATAGGTGTGTGTGTGTCACTATAGGTGTATGTGTGTGTCACTATAGGTGTATGTGTGTCTCAGTATGGGATGTGTGTGTCTCACTATAGGTGTATGTGTGTGTCACTATGGGGTGTGTGTGTGTCACTATAGGTGTATGTGTGTGTCACTATAGGTGTATGTGTGTCTCAGTGTGGGATGTGTGTGTCACTATAATTGTATGTGTGTCACTATAGGTGTATGTGTGTCTCAGTATGGGATGTGTGTGTCACTATAGGTGTATGTGTGTCTCAGTATGGGATGTGTGTGTCACTATAGGTGTATGTGTGTCAGTATGGGATGTGTGTGTCACTATAGGTGTATGTGTGTCTCAGTGTGGGATGTGTGTGTCACTATAGGTGTATGTGTGTCTCAGTGTGGGATGTGTGTGTCACTATAGGTGTATGTGTGTCTCAGTATGGGATGTGTGTGTGTGTCACTATAGGTGTATGTGTGTCTCAGTATGGGATGTGTGTGTGTGTGTGTGTGTGTATCACTATAGGTGTATGTGTGTCTCAGTATGGGATGTGTGTGTCTCACTATAGGTGTATGTGTGTCTCAGTGTGGGATGTGTGTGTCACTATAGGTGTATGTGTGTCTCAGTGTGGGATGTGTGTGTCACTATAGGTGTATGTGTGTCTCAGTATGGGATGTGTGTGTCACTATAGGTGTATGTGTGTCAGTATGGGATGTGTGTGTCACTATAGGTGTATGTGTGTCTCAGTGTGGGATGTGTGTGTCACTATAGGTGTATGTGTGTCTCAGTGTGGGATGTGTGTGTCACTATAGGTGTATGTGTGTCTCAGTGTGGGATGTGTGTGTCTCACTATAGGTGTATGTGTGTCTCAGTATGGGATGTGTGTGTCACTATAGGTGTATGTGTGTCTCAGTATGGGATGTGTGTGTGTCACTATAGGTGTATGTGTGTGTCACTATAGGTGTATGTGTGTGTCACTATAGGTGTATGTGTGTCTCAGTATGGGATGTGTGTGTCTCACTATAGGTGTATGTGTGTGTCACTATGGGGTGTGTGTGTGTCACTATAGGTGTATGTGTGTGTCACTATAGGTGTATGTGTGTCTCAGTGTGGGATGTGTGTGTCACTATAATTGTATGTGTGTCACTATAGGTGTATGTGTGTCTCAGTATGGGATGTGTGTGTCACTATAGGTGTATGTGTGTCTCAGTATGGGATGTGTGTGTCACTATAGGTGTATGTGTGTCACTATAGGTGTATGTGTGTCTCAGTATGGGATGTGTGTGTCACTATAGGTGTATGTGTGTCTCAGTGTGGGATGTGTGTGTCACTATAGGTGTATGTGTGTCTCAGTATAGGATGTGTGTGTCACTATAGGTGTATGTGTGTCTCAGTATAGGATGTGTGTGTCACTATAGGTGTATGTGTGTCTCAGTATGGGATGTGTGTGTCACTATAGGTGTATGTGTGTCTCAGTGTGGGATGTGTGTGTCACTATAGGTGTATGTGTGTCTCAGTATAGGATGTGTGTGTCACTATAGGTGTATGTGTGTCACTATAGCTGTATGTGTGTCTCAGTATGGGATGTGTGTGTCACTATAGGTGTATGTGTGTCTCAGTGTGGGATGTGTGTGTCACTATAGGTGTATGTGTGTCTCAGTATAGGATGTGTGTGTCACTATAGGTGTATGTGTGTCACTATAGGTGTATGTGTGTCTCAGTATAGGATGTGTGTGTCACTATAGGTGTATGTGTGTCTCAGTGTGGGATGTGTGTGTCACTATAGGTGTATGTGTGTCTCAGTATAGGATGTGTGTGTCACTATAGGTGTATGTGTGTCACTATAGGTGTATGTGTGTCTCAGTATAGGATGTGTGTGTCACTATAGGTGTATGTGTGTCACTATAGGTGTATGTGTGTCTCAGTATAGGATGTGTGTGTCACTATAGGTGTATGTGTGTCTCAGTGTGGGATGTGTGTGTCACTATAGGTGTATGTGTGTCTCAGTGTGGGATGTGTGTGTCACTATAGGTGTATGTGTGTCTCAGTATAGGATGTGTGTGTCACTATAGGTGTATGTGTGTCTCAGTATAGGATGTGTGTGTCACTATAGGTGTATGTGTGTCACTATAGGTGTATGTGTGTCTCAGTATGGGATGTGTGTGTCACTATAGGTGTATGTGTGTCTCAGTGTGGGATGTGTGTGTCACTATGGGGACACTATGGAAGTTCAAGTCATGTGGGGGGGGGACACAGCTAAAACATAACGTGATCACATGTATTTCACTGAACTTTCATAAACAAAAACAGACGGGCAACACTGTCCCACACTGCTAGTATATATTATATAATGTAAAGCGCTGTACACATGTATGGTGGTATAGACATAAAGATCTGTCTCTCTCTCTTATATATATATATATATATATATATATATATATATATATATTTATATTTATATATATAATATAAAGCGTTGTGCATGTGTATGGTGCTATATAACGGTACATATATATATATATAGAATATAAAGCGCAGTGCACATGTATGGTGCTATATAACGGTACATATATATATATATAATATAAAGCGTTGTGCATGTGTATGGTGCTATATAACGGTACATATATATATATAATATAAAGCGCAGTGCACATGTATGGTGCTATATAACGGTACATATATATATATAATATAAAGCGCAGTGCACATGTATGGTGCTATATAACGGTACATATATATATAATATAAAGCGCAGTGCACATGTATGGTGCTATATAACGGTACATATATATATATATAATATAAAGCGCCGTGCACATGTATGGTGCTATATAACGGTACATATATATATATAATATAAAGCGCAGTGCACATGTATGGTGCTATATAACGGTACATATATATAATATAAAGCGTTGTGCATGTGTATGGTGCTATATAACGGTATATATATATATATAATATAAAGCGCAGTGCACATGTATGGTGCTATATAACGGTACATATATATAATATAAAGCGCTGTGCACATGTATGGTGCTATATAACGGTACATATATATAATATAAAGCGCTGTGCACATGTATGGTGCTATATAACGGTACATATATATATATAATATAAAGCGCAGTGCACATGTATGGTGCTATATAACGGTACATATATATATATAATATAAAGCGCAGTGCACATGTATGGTGCTATATAACGGTACATATATATATATATAATATAAAGCGCTGTGCACGTGTATGGTGCTATATAACGGTACATATATATATATAATATAAAGCGCAGTGCACATGTATGGTGCTATATAACGGTACATATATATATATAATATAAAGCGCAGTGCACATGTATGGTGCTATATAACGGTACATATATATATATAATATAAAGCGTTGTGCACATGTATGGTGCTATATAACGGTACATATATATATATAATATAAAGCGCAGTGCACATGTATGGTGCTATATAACGGTACATATATATAATATAAAGCGCCGTGCACATGTATGGTGCTATATAACGGTACATATATATATATATATATATAATATAAAGCGTTGTGCACATGTATGGTGCTATATAACGGTACATATATATATATATAATATAAAGCGCCGTGCACATGTATGGTGCTATATAACGGTACATATATATATATATAATATAAAGTGCTGTGCACATGTATGGTGCTATATAACGGTACATATATATATATATAATATAAAGCGCCGTGCACATGTATGGTGCTATATAACGGTACATATATATATATATATATATATAATATAAAGCGCCGTGCACATGTATGGTGCTATATAACGGTACATATATATAATATAAAGCGCTGTGCACATGTATGGTGCTATATAACGGTACATATATATATATATAATATAAAGCGCTGTGCACATGTATGGTGCTATATAACGGTACATCTATATATATAAAAGAAGACTTTGTGCCTGCCAAAACACACCCAGGGGAGGCATAAAGCATGAGTTACTATTCCTATTGGGTGATTCAATCATGCAGGGAGTTGGCCCGCCCCCACTATGCAGCCCGCCCACCACTATCAAAGTCAGAAAAAAACAACATGGCCGCCACTTGCTCCTACACCACAGACAAACACACATGCCCCACTCACACACACACAGACCACACACACACATGCCCCACTCACACAGCACCACACAAACACACACACATGCTCCACTCACACAGCACCACACACACACACACACATGCCCCACTTACACAGCACCAAACAGACATGCCCCCACTCACACACACAGCACCACATACACACACAAAGCCAGAAATAAATATGGCTGACACACACACACACACACACACACACACAGTCACTCACCCTGACTCCCAGAGGCCTCAGCAGGACCTGTACTGCAGCACCAGAGGAACAAAATTGCACTCAAAGGGTTAAGGTAGGTCCTCATTGCTGAATTATTTCTTCACTGTCATCATTTGCCATGCAAGACACAGGACAGACAGCCATCAGGTACACACTTAACCCACTGACTGCCACAGGGTTGTGTATCAAGTTTTACCCCTCAGGGAGTGTGTTCAAATCCCTCACACTGTAAACTTGCATTTCCCTCCCACTTCTCCTCCTTCCCCAGCCTATTACTAACACTTTTCTACATTTATGTTAAGCCCCGCCCCCTACTCGCGATTAAGCCCCGCCCCTTTTAACCCAGATTGCCCCATTGCTCTCTCCACATCAGCACCACATGAGGGACTCCACAAGTAACAGTTCACAGGTATTCCACACTCATGCCCCACTCACACAGCACCACCACACACACACAGCCAGAAAGAAATATGGCTGACACACAGTCACTCACCTTGACTCCCAGTGGCCTCAGCAGGACCTGTAGTAAAGCCACTGAACGGTGCTGCATCACCAGGGGAACAAAATGGCACTCAAAGGGTTAAGGTAGGCCCTCATTGCTGAATTACTTCTTCACTGTCACCATTTGCCATGCAAGACACAGGACAGACAGCCATCAGGTACACACTTAACCCACTGATTGCCACAGGGTTGTGTATCAAGTTTTACCCCTCAGGGAGTGTGTTCAAACCCCTCACACTGTAAACTTGCATTTCCCTCCCACTTCTCCTCCTTCCCCAGCCTATTACTAACACTTTTTCACATTTATGTTAAGCCCCACCCACTTTTAACCCAGATTGCCCCATTTGTCTCTCCACATCAGCACCACATCAGTCCCCCATAGGGACTTCACAAGTCAGTGTTCCCAGGTATGAACACACTTCCCACTGCTATTTAACTCTGACATGCCTCTCTATACCTTAACCCTTTGAGTGCCAGAGGGGTACACAACTCATGAGCACATGTGTTTCTGCTCATATATGTTGCGTGTCTGTGTGTGTACATCTCTGTTACATATGTGTGTCCATGTGTGCATCTCCAGTGTGTCTGTGTGTACATGTGTTTTGCATGTCTCTGCCGCTCACTGTGTGTATGTGCATACCTCCCAACATTTCACAGGGCCAAAGAGGGACACGTTAGTTTTAGGTGATATTATTGGGGGTGTGGCTGGTGGGCGGGGCATTAGTAAGAATTTTTAGGTTATTTCATGACCTATTACTGGCTATTTATGTAACTGAATAAATGATTTAGTTCAAGACCAAAGTATTTTATTTGCACAGACTAATGTATAAACACATATACTGAAGTTTATTGCTTTATTGCTGTAGAGCAAAGTAATACACACCACACAGTCAGGGCTGGTGCAAGGATTTTTGCCACCCTAGGCAAAACCTAATTTTGCCGCCCATTTCGCTCCGCCCCTTGTGTCCCACCCCTTTATACCCCGGCCTACTTATACCCAACCTCTTTTCATGATTGTCCTCTCTCTGCCCCCTGAGCCACTCTGCCCCTGTTCTGGAGATGCCTGTAAGAGATGCCCCCCACCAGCTCCAACTTGCCCCTTATCAGCTTCACTTTGGCCCACCAGTTCCACTTTGCCCCTATCAACTCCAACTTGCCCCCATCAGCTCCAACGTGCCCCCACCAGCTCCATTTTGCCCCCTCAGCTCCACTTTGCCCCCTCAGCTCCAACTTACCCCCATCAGCTCCACTTTGCCCCCCATCCTCTCCAACTTACCCCCATCAGCTCCACTTTGCCCCCCATCCGCTCCAACTTGCCCCCACCAGCTCCACTATGCACTCTCAGCTCCAACTTTCCACTATCAGCTCCAACTTGCCCCCATCCGCTCCAACTTACCCCCCCATCCGCTCCAACTTGCCCCACCAGCTCCACTTTGCCCCCCCTCAGCTCCAGCTTGCCCCCCCTCAGCTCCAGCTTGCCCCCCCTCAGCTCCACTTTGACCCTCATCAGCTCCAACTTGCCCCCATCATCTCCAACTTGCCCCCACCAGCTCCACTATGCCCCCTCAGCTCCAGCTTTCCCCTAACAGCTCCAACTTGCCCCCATCATCTCCACTTTGCCCCACATCTGCTCCAACTTGCCCCCTCAGCTCCACTATTCCCCCTCAGCTCCAACTTGCCCGTATCATCTCCACTTTGCCCCCCATCCTCTCCAACTTGGCCCCAGCAGCTCCAGTATGCCCCCTCAGCTCCAACTTGCCCCCCATCACATACCTGTATCTCCCGCGCAGTCTTCTCTTCAGTAATGGAGAGCGCGGCGGGAGATCATGACTCCCAGCGCGCTCTGCATTACTAAAGATCCGACCCAATGAGGGAGCGCTGTAGCAACATAGACCTGACTGTGTTGTGGTTCCTGGCATGGTGTGTGTGGGCGCACCTCTTCTCCACTGCATGCCCGCGCCCCCAGTACGTGTGCGCCCTAGGCCGGCGCCTACCTCGCCTATAGGTGGAGCCGGCCCTGCACACAGTCTGACCTCCTAAAAAGAGGGACAACAGGGTGGGAAAGAGGGATGGAGGGATTTGGCCCTCAAAGAGGGGCTGTCCCTCCTAAAGAGGGACACTTGGGATGTATGGTATGTGTCTGCCTGTATGCTGCATATGTCTGTGTTTATCAGTGTGTCTGCATTTCAAACACGTGCGCCCAATGGTCATAACATGACGGGCAACGCCGTCCCACATTGCTAGTATATATATATAATATAAAGCGCCGTGCACATGTATGGTGCTATATAACGGTACATATATATAATATAAAGCGCTGTGCACATGTATGGTGCTATATAACGGTACATATATATATATAATATAAAGCGCTGTGCACATGTATGGTGCTATATAACGGTACATATATATATATAATATAAAGCGATGTGCACATGTATGGTGCTATATAACGGTACATATATATATATATAATATAAAGCGCTGTGCACGTGTATGGTGCTATATAACGGTACATATATATATATAATATAATATAAAGCTCTGTGCACATGTATGGTGCTATATAACGGTACATATATGTAACGTAAAGCGCCGTACACATGTATGGTGCTATATAACGGTACATATATCTATATATATAAAAGAAGACTTTGTGCCTGCCAAAACACACCCAGGGGAGGCATAAAGCATGAGTTACTATTCCTATTGGGTGATTCAATCATGCAGGGAGTTGGCCCGCCCCCACTATGCAGCCCGCCCACCACTATCAAAGTCAGAAAAAAACAACATGGCCGCCACTTGCTCCTACACCACAGACAAACACACATGCCCCACTCACACACACACAGACCACACACACACATGCCCCACTCACACAGCACCACACAAACACAACACATGCTCCACTCACACAGCACCACACACACACACACACATGCCCCACTTACACAGCACCAAACAGACATGCCCCCACTCACACACACAGCACCACATACACACACAAAGCCAGAAATAAATATGGCTGACACACACACACACACACACACACACACTCACTCACCCTGACTCCCAGAGGCCTCAGCAGGACCTGTACTGCAGCACCAGAGGAACAAAATTGCACTCAAAGGGTTAAGGTAGGTCCTCATTGCTGAATTATTTCTTCACTGTCATCATTTGCCATGCAAGACACAGGACAGACAGCCATCAGGTACACACTTAACCCACTGACTGCCACAGGGTTGTGTATCAAGTTTTACCCCTCAGGGAGTGTGTTCAAATCCCTCACACTGTAAACTTGCATTTCCCTCCCACTTCTCCTCCTTCCCCAGCCTATTACTAACACTTTTCTACATTTATGTTAAGCCCCGCCCCCTACTCGCGATTAAGCCCCGCCCCTTTTAACCCAGATTGCCCCATTGCTCTCTCCACATCAGCACCACATGAGGGACTCCACAAGTAACAGTTCACAGGTATTCCACACTCATGCCCCACTCACACAGCACCACCACACACACACAGCCAGAAAGAAATATGGCTGACACACAGTCACTCACCTTGACTCCCAGTGGCCTCAGCAGGACCTGTAGTAAAGCCACTGAACGGTGCTGCATCACCAGGGGAACAAAATGGCACTCAAAGGGTTAAGGTAGGCCCTCATTGCTGAATTACTTCTTCACTGTCACCATTTGCCATGCAAGACACAGGACAGACAGCCATCAGGTACACACTTAACCCACTGATTGCCACAGGGTTGTGTATCAAGTTTTACCCCTCAGGGAGTGTGTTCAAACCCCTCACACTGTAAACTTGCATTTCCCTCCCACTTCTCCTCCTTCCCCAGCCTATTACTAACACTTTTTCACATTTATGTTAAGCCCCACCCACTTTTAACCCAGATTGCCCCATTTGTCTCTCCACATCAGCACCACATCAGTCCCCCATAGGGACTTCACAAGTCAGTGTTCCCAGGTATGAACACACTTCCCACTGCTATTTAACTCTGACATGCCTCTCTATACCTTAACCCTTTGAGTGCCAGAGGGGTACACAACTCATGAGCACATGTGTTTCTGCTCATATATGTTGCGTGTCTGTGTGTGTACATCTCTGTTACATATGTGTGTCCATGTGTGCATCTCCAGTGTGTCTGTGTGTACATGTGTTTTGCATGTCTCTGCCGCTCACTGTGTGTATGTGCATACCTCCCAACATTTCACAGGGCCAAAGAGGGACACGTTAGTTTTAGGTGATATTATTGGGGGTGTGGCTGGTGGGCGGGGCATTAGTAAGAATTTTTAGGTTATTTCATGACCTATTACTGGCTATTTATGTAACTGAATAAATGATTTAGTTCAAGACCAAAGTATTTTATTTGCACAGACTAATGTATAAACACATATACTGAAGTTTATTGCTTTATTGCTGTAGAGCAAAGTAATACACACCACACAGTCAGGGCTGGTGCAAGGATTTTTGCCACCCTAGGCAAAACCTAATTTTGCCGCCCATTTCGCTCCGCCCCTTGTGTCCCACCCCTTTATACCCCGGCCTACTTATACCCAACCTCTTTTCATGATTGTCCTCTCTCTGCCCCCTGAGCCACTCTGCCCCTGTTCTGGAGATGCCTGTAAGAGATGCCCCCCACCAGCTCCAACTTGCCCCTTATCAGCTTCACTTTGGCCCACCAGTTCCACTTTGCCCCTATCAACTCCAACTTGCCCCCATCAGCTCCAACGTGCCCCCACCAGCTCCATTTTGCCCCCTCAGCTCCACTTTGCCCCCTCAGCTCCAACTTACCCCCATCAGCTCCACTTTGCCCCCCATCCTCTCCAACTTACCCCCATCAGCTCCACTTTGCCCCCCATCCGCTCCAACTTGCCCCCACCAGCTCCACTATGCACTCTCAGCTCCAACTTTCCACTATCAGCTCCAACTTGCCCCCATCCGCTCCAACTTACCCCCCCATCCGCTCCAACTTGCCCCACCAGCTCCACTTTGCCCCCCCTCAGCTCCAGCTTGCCCCCCCTCAGCTCCAGCTTGCCCCCCCTCAGCTCCACTTTGACCCTCATCAGCTCCAACTTGCCCCCATCATCTCCAACTTGCCCCCACCAGCTCCACTATGCCCCCTCAGCTCCAGCTTTCCCCTAACAGCTCCAACTTGCCCCCATCATCTCCACTTTGCCCCACATCTGCTCCAACTTGCCCCCTCAGCTCCACTATTCCCCCTCAGCTCCAACTTGCCCGTATCATCTCCACTTTGCCCCCCATCCTCTCCAACTTGGCCCCAGCAGCTCCAGTATGCCCCCTCAGCTCCAACTTGCCCCCCATCACATACCTGTATCTCCCGCGCAGTCTTCTCTTCAGTAATGGAGAGCGCGGCGGGAGATCATGACTCCCAGCGCGCTCTGCATTACTAAAGATCCGACCCAATGAGGGAGCGCTGTAGCAACATAGACCTGACTGTGTTGTGGTTCCTGGCATGGTGTGTGTGGGCGCACCTCTTCTCCACTGCATGCCCGCGCCCCCAGTACGTGTGCGCCCTAGGCCGGCGCCTACCTCGCCTATAGGTGGAGCCGGCCCTGCACACAGTCTGACCTCCTAAAAAGAGGGACAACAGGGTGGGAAAGAGGGATGGAGGGATTTGGCCCTCAAAGAGGGGCTGTCCCTCCTAAAGAGGGACACTTGGGATGTATGGTATGTGTCTGCCTGTATGCTGCATATGTCTGTGTTTATCAGTGTGTCTGCATTTCAAACACGTGCGCCCAATGGTCATAACATGACGGGCAACGCCGTCCCACATTGCTAGTATAATATAAAGCGCCGTGCACATGTATAGTGATATTTTAACTGTGTCCTTCCGCACCTTTTATACACCTCCCCATGAATCAGCTCTGTGTGGATTGGATACCCAAAATGAGGGTTTCACCCCTTAAGCACCAATGACGTGTCAGGACCATTACTGCTGTCCTTACCTAAAGAGCGGGGGATGGTCCTGGCACGTCACGTATTTCTTTACAGCGAGAGAACTGTGAGTAGTAGTGGGGTCTGAAGTGGACCGCTCCAAGACCGCAGAGGTCACCATCAAACCCCAGCACACCACACGTGATCAGTCACGTTTCCCGGCTCGCTAAAGTCATCAATTTGGTCCTTAAAGGGAAACCAACCCCAGGAACGCTGGTTCTTAACGGTTTAATTGGTGTCGGACACCATGTCCACGGAGGGAGACGTGACTTTCCGTGGCACCAAGTTCCACTGCTGTTTCTCGGAAGGAAAATGTCAGTGGGACGAGTTTAAGAATCATGTCTGCTCCCACGGACCTGATATCCACTACTAATGAAAGATTCACTGAAGTGATTTATATTGATTCACTAGACTAGTCTGACCAGAGATGTCCTCAAAATATAAGTCACCTGGGCGCTATATATAGGAGAAGTCAATGTTCTTTACTAAATTACTGAAGGAAACCCTTACCCAGGTACTTTAGCAGTTTGTCACACATCCCTCGCTGTCCGCTACATGCAGAGCCCTCCAGCCATTCATGGGTTAACTCCGGGAGATGCCTGGTAGTGATGGGGAGCCAGCAGGCTGCTGAATGTTCTCTTTTACTTCCTTCTTTTTGGGGTTTCTCATTTCCCTGCAAGTTTAGATTTCATAGTACAAATCCTGCCCCCCTCCCCCATCACCACCCCCACCGCTCCCCGGTCCTTCCTCAAATCCTTTCACTGATGGTGTTACTAGAAAATCTCTCATTTATTCCAGGCGTTCACCTTCAAAATAAATACAAGAAATTTCCTTTCCCTTTTTGTACCCCTCCCCCAACAGGTTCTGCAGACACCACCCTCAACCGCAACATATTATTATACACAGACCATATCTCCAGGGTACAGAGAGGTACTAATGTCACTATATAGATCACTGGTAAGATATCACCTAGAGTACAGTGTACAGTTCTACACACCATATCTCCAGGGTACAGAGAGGTACTAATGTCACTATATAGATCACTGGTAAGATATCACCTAGATTACAGTGTACAGTTCTACAGACCATATCTCCAGGTACAGAGAGGTACTAATATCACTATATAGATCACTGGTAAGATCTCACCTAGAGTACAGTGTACAGTTCTACACACCGTATCTCCAGGGTACAGAGAGGTACTAATATCACTATATAGATCACTGGTAAGATCTCACCTAGAGTACAGTGTACAGTTCTACAGACCATATCTCCAGGGTACAGAGAGGTACTAATATCACTATATAGATCACTGGTAAGATATCACCTAGAGTACAGTGTACAGTTCTACACACCGTATCTCCAGGGTACAGAGAGGTACTAATATCACTATATAGATCACTGGTAAGATCTCACCTAGAGTACAGTGTACAGTTCTACAGACCATATCTCCAGGTACAGAGAGGTACTAATATCACTATATAGATCACTGGTAAGATCTCACCTAGAGTACAGTGTACAGTTCTACACACCGTATCTCCAGGGTACAGAGAGGTACTAATATCACTATATAGATCACTGGTAAGATCTCACCTAGAGTACAGTGTACAGTTCTACACACCATATCTCCAGGGTACAGAGAGGTACTAATGTCACTATATAGATCACTGGTAAGATCTCACCTAGAGTACAGTGTACAGTTCTACACACCATATCTCCAGGGTACAGAGAGGTACTAATGTCACTATATAGATCACTGGTAAGATCTCACCTAGAGTACAGTGTACAGTTCTACAGACCATATCTCCAGGGTACAGAGAGGTACTAATGTCACTATATAGATCACTGGTAAGATATCACCTAGAGTACAGTGTACAGTTCTTCACACCATATCTCCAGGGTACAGAGAGGTACTAATGTCACTATATAGATCACTGGTAAGATCTCACCTAGAGTACAGTGTACAGTTCTACACACCATATCTCCAGGGTACAGAGAGGTACTAATATCACTATATAGATCACTGGTTAAGATCTCACCTAGAGTACAGCGTACAGTTCTACACACCATATCTCCAGGGTACAGAGAGGTACTAATGTCACTATATAGATCACTGGTAATATATCACCTAGAGTACAGTGTACAGTTCTACACACCATATCTCCAGGGTACAGAGAGGTACTAGATGTCACTATATAGATCACTGGTAAGATCTCACCTAGAGTACAGTGTACAGTTCTACAGTCCATATCTCCAGGGTACAGAGAGGTACTAATGTCACTATATATATCACTGGTAAGATCTCACCTAGATTACAGTGTACAGTTCTACAGATCATATCTCCAGGGTACAGAGAGGTACTAATGTCACTATATAGATCACTGGTAATATCTCACCTAGATTACAGTGTACAGTTCTACAGATCATATCTCCAGGGTACAGAGAGGTACTAATATCACTATATAGATCACTGGTAAGATATCACTAGAGTACAGTTCTACACACCATATCTCCAGGGTACAGAGAGGTACTAATGTCACTATATATATCACTGGTAAGATCTCACCTAGAGTACAGTGTACAGTTCTACACACCATATCTCCAGGGTTACAGAGATGTACTAATGTCACTATATAGATCACTGGTAAGATCTCACCTAGATTACAGTGTACAGTTATACAGATCATATCTCCAGGTACACAGATGTACTAATGTCACTATATAGATCACTGGTAAGATCTCACCTAGAGTACATTGTACAGTTCTACACACCATATCTCCAGGGTACAGAGAGGTACTAATGTCACTATATAGACCACTGGTAAGATATCACCTAGAGTACAGTGTACAGTTCTACACACCATATCTCCAGGGTACAGAGAGGTACTAATATCACTATATAGATCACTGGTAAGATCTCACCTAGAGTACAGTTCTACACACCATATCTCCAGGGTACAGAGAGGTACTAATGTCACTATATAGATCACTGGTAAGATCTCACCTAGAGTACATTGTACAGTTCTACACACCATATCTCCAGGGTACAGAGAGGTACTAATGTCACTATATAGACCACTGGTAAGATATCACCTAGAGTACAGTGTACAGTTCTACACACCATATCTCCAGGGTACAGAGAGGTACTAATATCACTATATAGATCACTGGTAAGATCTCACCTAGAGTACAGTGTACAGTTCTACAGACCATATCTCCAGGGTACAGAGAGTTACTAATATCACTATATAGATCACTGGTAAGATATCACCTAGAGTACAGTGTACAGTTCTACACACCATATCTCCAGGGTACAGAGAGGTACTAATGTCACTATATAGATCACTGGTAAGATCACACCTACAGTACAGTGTACAGTTCTACACACAATATCTCCAGGGTACAGAGAGGTACTAATGTCACTATATAGATCACTGTAAGATCTCACCTAGAGTACAGTGTACAGTTCTACACACCGTATTGCCATGGTACAGAGAGGTACTAATGTCACTATATAGATCACTGGTAAGATCTCACCTAGAGTACAGTGTACAGTTCTACACACCATATCTCCAGGGTACAGAGAGGTACTAATGTCACTATATAGATCACTGGTAAGATATCACCTGGAGTACAGTGTATAGTAGACCATATCTCCAGGGTACAGAGAGGTACTAATGTCACTATATAGATCACTGGTAAGATCTCACCTAGAGTACAGTGTACAGTTCTACACACCATATCTCCAGGGTACAGAGAGGTACTAATGTCACTATATAGATCACTGGTAAGATATCACCTAGATTACAGTGTACAGTTCTACACACCATATCTCCAGGGTACAGAGAGGTACTAATGTCACTATATAGATCACTGGTAATATATCACCTAGAGTACAGTGTACAGTTCTACAGTCCATATCTCCAGGGTACAGAGAGGTACTAATGTCACTATATATATCACTGGTAAGATCTCACCTAGATTACAGTGTACAGTTCTACAGATCATATCTCCAGGGTACAGAGAGGTACTAATGTCACTATATAGATCACTGGTAAGATATCACCTAGAGTACAGTGTACAGTTCTACACACCATATCTCCAGGGTACAGAGAAGTACTAATGTCACTATATAGATCACTGGTAAGATATCACCTACAAGGGGGTGGTGATAAGTATTGAGCCTTACCCAGAAAAAATTGAGCTAGGAAGCTGTAAAGTGCAGGGTGTACTGGCCAATCTGTCTATATTCAATGGTGCAAAAAAACCTATGATTTTAACTTATCTTTATGTTTAAGGTCCAAAGTGAACATGGCAGCACCTCCAGAAAAGTTCAGTGTGGAAGAGCATAGGACCATAATCAATTTCCTGTTTCTCCAAGGGAAAGGTGTGAAGCAGATCCATGAAGAAATGTCACAAACTTTGGGTGACAGTGGCCCTTCATATGCATCAGTTAAACGTTGGGTTGTCAATTTCAAAACTGGCCATTTCTGTGTTGAAAGTGAGAAACCCAGTGGAAGGCCTGTTTCTGTCTCCGTGCCTGCAAATGTGAAAGCCATCCATGACCATGATCATGGAGGACCGCC
Organism: Rhinophrynus dorsalis; assembly: GCA_037306005.1. NCBI lineage: Eukaryota > Metazoa > Chordata > Amphibia > Anura > Rhinophrynidae > Rhinophrynus > Rhinophrynus dorsalis. The sequence continues at coordinate 186,889,538 of CM074727.1, read as the reverse complement.
GAATATCAGCCAAACATATTGCTACATATCTGGGAATATCACGTGAGAGAGTTGGTGCCATTATCCACAACAACTTGGAAATAAGAAAGCTTGCAGCAATGAGGCAGGGCCTTCATGATACGGCCTATCAAGGTGTTCTCATTAAATTTGTACACGCTGAGGGAGAGAGGTGGTTTTGTAAGAATGATCTGAAGGGTCACAGGTATTAGTATTTTGTATTGCAGACTTCAAATCTGTTCTTTTGACAGGTGAAACGCACTAGAGGTTCTCTGGATGAGTGAGATAATTTCGGGAATCAGGACGGAGATGGAGAGCAGGAGACAACATCAGTGTTGTGGGGAGCAGGCAAGGGAGACAGGTATTGTCCTCATTGAGTTGAGTAATATTAACTACCCATTTAAAGCGGAACATTCACCTAAACACATGTTTGCTTTAATCCACTTACATTACCTATTCAAGCTGTGCTGGGTTTTGGTTTTAAAAAAAAAAACGCAATAGAAATTAAGTTTGAGGGTTAACTTTATCCATCTTCTGATCAGCACCATCTTGCTGATGAGAATACAGGAGATCCCCCTCCCTGCTGGTCTGTCAGTAAATGGAGCACTCTAATTGGCTAGATATCAATCTCTACCAATGAGAGTTCTCCAGCTTACTGACAGACCAGCGAGGAGGAGGATCTGTTATGTATTCTCATCGGCCGATCAGAATGAGAATACGTCAAGAGGGAAAAGGTAAACCCTCAACTTATTTTCAATTGCGTTTTTTAAAAAAAACAAAACACAGCACAGTTTGAATCGGTTAGTGTACGTGGATTAAAGCAAATGTGTGTATAGGTGAAAGTTCCGCTTTAAATGGGGCTTTTCAACCCTTTGAGTGCCAGAAGGGTTAATGAGTGGTGTATCCCTCTGGAATCGAAAGGGTTAACCCCTTGAATGATGTCCGGCGCATTGCTCTGCAATGCGCTACAGACCCATTTCTCACTCATGTTGCTAATAGATCCATTTAAAGCGATAGGAATGTGTACAGATGGTACTCCCTAGAATTGCTGCACGTTTGCACGTGTCCCTTAGCGCTGTAGAGAAGCACACACACAGTGAATGGCCTGTCCTGTGATTAATCCGTGTCTGGATTTCTCGCAGGGAGACGCTGACACGTTTCGCTGCTCTCCTCGTTCCATCCGATGCTATTTTAACATGAAGGGTATGAAGTGCTCTGATAAGCTGCATTCTTACTAATCACAGGCAGCTTCCAGTCAGGCGAGATATTAATGTCCAGTCTGACAGGAAGAACACGAGGCAGCGTCCGATGGAAGCAAACAGGTCAGCACTTATTAAACGTGCAACTTTAACCCTTGGGTGCCAGAGTATGATCCCCATATTTAAAGGGATAGTAATACTTAAAATGTAAGAAAAAATGTTTTACGGTTTATCCCCCTGAGTAAAACAAGGGAACTCCCACTGCTGAAAGGTGTTTTATTCACAAGTTTTTAAAGCTCAAAGTTTAATATTTTAGGTGCAATGTCACAGTGGCCTGAAATTGTGCAGTGGGGCTGTTGCTACACAATCCTATGGACAGCTCTGGGAATACCCTTGTTTTACTCAGGGAGATAAACCCTACAACATATTTTTTTACATTTTAAAGTATTACTATCCCTTTAAAATTATAGTAATGTTTCATAATAAAAGCAGCTCTAATTAATCATCATAGTATTTGTACCATGGAGAGTGTTATATCAGTACTGTCAGAGTTGTAGTACAAGAGTAATTGAATGATAAAGTATCCCCCTCCCACCCCTTTTACCTAGTGTAAAACTGCTCTCCTCAGTTGTGGAATCTGGTCTCTTGATTGGACAGGTCACAGCGAGGGACAATCTTCTTACTGTGATCATAAGGAAACACTGCCCCCTTGACAGGTTTATCAGGTTTTTCCTTATGATCACTGAAGATTGTTCCTCTCTGTGATCCATCCGGACAGTCTTGCTGCTCTGAGGTGAGCAGTGTTACATCAGTAAAAGGGGCGGGAGGGGGATACTTTATCATTCAGTTACTCTTGTACTACAACTCTGACAGGATTGATATAACACTGTCCATGGCCCAAATACTATGAAGATTAATTGGAGCTGATTTTATTATGAAAGATTACTATTCCTTTAAAGGAGCAGTAAACTTTTATTTATGAAAACACATATTTTATAGAGCTTTTCCTGCTGAATAAAACAAGATCACTTCCATCACTGTCAGATGTTTTATTCACAATTTATAGCAGTTCAAATAATCAGGAAGTGAATTTACTGTGTTTGCTTCCTGATTGTTCTAACTGACAGGAAGTGAATTTACTGTGTTTACTTCCTGATAGTTCTCACTGACAGGAAGTGAATTTACTGTGTGTTTACTTCCTGATAGTTCTAACTGACATCATCATGATTAATCGGTGAATCCATGAAACGCGTTGATGCTTCCATACCTCTGGGTATTTGGGGAATATGTCGGCACAAGTCCAGGGATTTGATAAGTATTATTATGTATTTAATTGATCAAATAAATATTTTCATGTTTTATTATATGGATGTCTCGAGTCATAGTGCAGCAGACTACAGTGTGAATAAACCGATGCTCAGCCCAGGAATCCAATGCTCAACCCAGGATCCGATGCTCAGCCCAAAAAACCCGATGCTTAGCCCAGGAAACTGATGCTCAGCCTAGGAAACTGATGCTTAGCCCAGGAAACAGATTCTTAGCACTGGAAACTGATCCTTAGCCCTGGAAACTGATCCTTAGCCTGGGAAATTGATCATCAGCCTGGGAAACTGATTTTCAGCCCAGGAAACCAATGCTCAGCCCAGGAAACTGATGCTCAACCGAGGAATCCAATGCTCAAGCCAGGAAACAGATGCTTAGCCCAGGAAACCAATCCTCAGCGTGGGAAACTGATCCTCAGCCTGGGAGACTGATCCTCAGTCTGGGAGACTGATCCTCAGGCTGGGAAACAGATCCCCAGCCCGGGAAACAGATCCCCAGCCCAGGAAACCGATGCTCAGCCCAGGAAACTGATGCTCAGGCCGAGAAATCATTGCTCAGCCTGGGAAACTGATGCTCAACACTGAAAACCAATGCTCAGTGTGGGAAACTGATCCTCAGCCTGTGAAACTTATCTTCAGCCTGGGAAACTGATGCTCAGTCCGGGAAACTGATCCTCAGCCCAGGAAACTGATCCCCAGCCTGGGAAACTGATGCTCAGTCCGGGAAACTGATGCTCAGCCTGGGAAACTGATGCTCAGTCTGGGAAACTTATGCTCAGTCCAGGAAACTGATGCTCAGTCCGGGAAGCTGATCCCCAGCCCGGCAAACTGATGCTCAGCCGAGGAAACACTGGAGTCCTCTATACAGCAGTAGAGGCATTCTCTATCTTCTAACACACTAACTTCTAACTACTGTAACACACTAACTTCTAACATCTCTGTCTAACACAGTCTAACCTCTAACATCTCTGTCTAACACACCGTCTAACCTCTAACATCTCTGTCTAACACACTGTCTAACCTCTAATATCTCAGTCTAACACAGTCTAACCTCTAACATCTCTGTCTAACACAGTCTAACCTCTAACATCTCTGTCTAACACACCGTCTAACCTCTAACATCTCTGTCTAACACACTGTCTAACCTCTAATATCTCAGTCTAACACACCGTCTAACCGCTAATATCTCAGTCTAACACACTGTCTAACCTCTAACATCTCTGTCTAACACAGTCTAACCTCTAATATCTCTGTCTAACACACTGTCTAACCTCTAACATCTCTGTCTAACACTGTCTAACCGCTAATATCTGTCTAACACACCGTCTAACCTCTAATATCTCTGTCTAACACTGTCTAACCTCTAACATCTCTAACACTGTCTAACTTCTAACATCTCTGTCTAACACACTGTCTAACTTCTAACATCTCTGTCTAACACACAGACTAACCTCTAATATCTCAGTCTAACACACTGTCTAACCTCCAACATCTCAGTCTAACACACCATCTAACCTCTAACATCTCTGTCTAACAGACTGTCTAACCTCTAACATCTCAGTCTAACACACTGTCTAACCTCTAACATCTCTGTCAAACACACTGTCTAACCTCTAACATGTCTGACTAACACACTGTCTAACCTCTAATATCTCTGTTTAAGACAGTCTAACCTCTAATATCTCTGTCTAACACACCGTCTAACCTCTAAAATCTCTGTCTAACACACTGTCTAACCTCTAACATCTCTGTCTAACACACCGTCTAACCTCTAATATCTCTGTTTAAAACAGTCTAACCTCTAACATCTCTGTCTAACACACCGTCTAACCTCTAACATCTCTGTCTAACACACTGTCTAACCTCTAACATCTCTGTCTAACACACAGTCTAACCTCTAACATCTCTGTCTAACACACCGTCTAACCTCTAACATCTCTGTCTAACACACCGTCTAACCTCTAATATCTCTGTTTAAGACAGTCTAACCTCTAATATCTCTGTCTAACACACTGTCTAACCTCTAACATCTCTGTCTAACACACCGTCTAACCTCTAACATCTCTGTCTAACACACCGTCTAACCTCTAACATCTCTGTCTAACACACCGTCTAACCTCTAATATCTCTGTTTAAGACAGTCTAACCTCTAATATCTCTGTCTAACACACTGTCTAACCTCTAATATCTCAGTCTAACACACTGTCTAACCACTAATATCTCTGTTTAAGACAGTCTAACCTCTAATATCTCTAACACACTGTCTAACCTCTAATATCTCTGTCTAACACACTGTCTAACCTCTAATATCTCAGTCTAACACACTGTCTAACCTCTAATATCTCTGTCTAACACACTGTCTAACCTCTAACATCTCTGTCTAACACACCGTCTAACCTCTAACATCTCTGTCTAACACAGTCTAACCTCTAACATCTCAGTCTAACACACTCTCTAACCTCTAACATCTCTGTCTAACACACAGTCTAACCTCTAATATCTCTGTCTAACCTCTAATATCTCTGTTGGTTTGGGACATTTTAGTTTTATCATCTGATTTTGTGGCACCTGGATAAGATCCCATTTAATTAATTAGAGGAAGGGCACTGCTTCTTAGAGGTGCAATAGATTGTAAGCTCTTATGTGCAACCCTTCAATTCATTGTGTATCAGTTAGATGCAGTTGTTATTCATAGAGCACCTTGTTATCTCAACTACATACATTGTTTTCTAGCTGAGGATGGTGAGAGTTGTAGTCCAATAACCGCTGGGGCACCACACGTTGCACATCAGTGAGTAGCGGGCGCAGCCCTGTTTGCGCAGTGTGGTGAGATCATGAGTGTCTGTGCTGGAACCCACGGGAAGTGAAACTGGCCGCACCACAGACTGGCACAAATATCCAGGACTGCGGGAAAGGCGCAGGGGAAGACTGGGGGGGCTGCTTGTACCCCAAAACTGACACATTTGGAAAGAGTTTCTTCTTCATCTAAATCTGTTCAGATCTGTGGAGATGTTAATATTCTGGCACTGAAAGGGTTAAAGTAAGAGCGGAAGATTGTGCCCAGACGACAGATTTTCATTTGGTTCTTACATCAAGTGCAGGAACTTCCCCTTCTGAGCTGTACATGGTGGGGGGGGGGGGGAGATACAGAGATAAATACAGAGGGGGGGGGGATAAATACAGATGGGGGGGAGATAAATACAGAGGGGGGAGAGGGAGTCAGTATGGGGAAAACCTGGAGAGAATGAGAGAAGGGGAGAGACAGGGGAGAGACATAGGATGCAGAAAACAAAAACAGTACGGAAGAGACTGAGTGCGAGGAGAGACATACAGGGTGGAGAAGAGAGACTGGCATAGACCGGGTGTAACGTTATAAGTGGGGCATCAGTTCTGGTCCCAATGCATTTTAATTTGTTTATTAATGCTCTAGAAGGGGAAATGAAAGCAGTGTCTCAATGACACTAGCATTCCTCCCTAGTGTTCCTCCTTAGAAGATATTAGGGGTCCGTACCTCCCAAGTGTCCCTCTTTAGGAGATATTAGGGGTCTATACCTCCCAAGTGTCCCTCTTTAGGAGATATTAGGGGTCTGTACCTCCCAAGTGTCCCTCTTTAGGAGATATTAGGGGTCCGTACCTCCCAAGTGTCCCTCTTTAGGATATATTATGGTTCCATACCTCTCAAGTCTCCCCTCTTTAGGAGATATTAGGGGTCCGTACCTCCCAAGTGTCCCTGTTTAGGAGATATCAGGGGTCCGTACCTCCCAAGTGTCCCTCTTTAGGAGATATTATGGTTCTGTACCTCTCAAGTCTCCCCTCTTTAGGAGATATTAGGGGTCCATACCTCCCAAGTGTCCCTCTTTAGGAGATATTAGGGTTCCGTACGTCCCAAGTGTCTCTTTTTAGGAGATATTAGGGGTCTGTACCTTCCAAATGTCCCTCTTTAGGAGATATTAGGGGTCTGTACCTTCCAAATGTCCCTCTTTAGGAGATATTAGGGGTCTGTACCTCCCAAATGTCCCTCTTTAGGAGATATTAGGGGTCTGTACCTCCCAAATGTCCCTTTTTAGGAGATATTAGGGTTCCGTACCTCCTAAGTGTCTCTCTTTAGAAGTTATTAGGGGTCTGTACCTTCCAAATGTCCCTCTTTTGGAGATATTAGGGGTCTGTACCTCCCAAGTGTTCCTCTTTAGGAGATATTAGGACTCCGTACCTCCCAAGTGTCCCTCTTTAGGAGATATTAGGGGTCCATACCTCCTAAGTGTCTCTCTTTAGGAGATATTAGGGGTCCATACCTCCTAAGTGTCCCTCTTTAGGAGATATTAGGGGTCCATACCTCCTAAGTGTCCCTCTTTAGGAGATATTAGGGGCCCGTACCTCCCAAGTGTCCTCTTTAGGAGATATTAGGGGTCCATACCTCCCAAGTGTCCCTCTTTAGGAGATATTAGGGGTCCGTACCTCCCAAATGTCCCTCTTTAGGAGATATTAGGGGTCCGTACCTCCCAAATGCCCCTCTTTAGGAGATATTAGGGGCCCATACCTCCCAAGTGTCCCTCTTTAGGAGATATTAGGGGTCCATACCTCCCAGGTGTCCCTCTTTAGGAGATATTAGGGGCCCGTACTTCCCAAGTGTTCCTCTTTAGGAGATATTAGGGGTCCATACCTCCTAAGTGTCTCTCTTTAGGAGATATTAGGGGTCCATACCTCCCAGGTGTCCCTCTTTAGGAGATATTAGGGGTCCATACCTCCTAAGTGTCTCTCTTTAGGAGATATTAGGGGTCCATACCTCCTAAGTGTCCCTCTTTAGGAGATATTAGGGGTCCATACCTCCTAAGTGTCCCTCTTTAGGAGATATTAGGGGCCCGTACCTCCCAAGTGTCCTCTTTAGGAGATATTAGGGGTCCATACCTCCCAAGTGTCCCTCTTTAGGAGATATTAGGGGTCCGTACCTCCCAAATGTCCCTCTTTAGGAGATATTAGGGGTCCGTACCTCCCAAATGCCCCTCTTTAGGAGATATTAGGGGCCCATACCTCCCAAGTGTCCCTCTTTAGGAGATATTAGGGGTCCATACCTCCCAGGTGTCCCTCTTTAGGAGATATTAGGGGTCTGTACCTCCCAAGTGTCCTCTTTAGGAGATATTAGGGGTCCATACCTCCTAAGTGTCTCTCTTTATGATATATTAGGGGTCCATACCTTCCAAGTGTCCCTCTTTAGGAGATATTAGGGGTCTGTACCTCCTAAGTGTCCCTCTTTAGGAGATATCAGGGGTCTGTACCTCCCAAGTGTCTCTCTTTAGGAGATATTAGGGGTCCGTACCTCCCAAGTGTCCCTCTTTAGGAGATATTATGGTTCCGTACCTCTCAAGTCTCCCCTCTTTAGGAGATATTAGGGCTCCATACCTCCCAAGTGTCCCTCTTTAGGAGATATTAGGGCTCCATACCTCCCAAGTGTCTCTTTTTAGGAGATATTAGGGGTCTGTACCTTCCAAATGTCCCTCTTTAGGATATATTAGGGGTCTGTACCTTCCAAATGTCCCTCTTTAGGAGATATTAGGGGTCTGTACCTCCCAAATGTCCCTTTTTAGGAGATATTAGGGTTCCGTACCTCCTAAGTGTCTCTCTTTAGAAGTCATTAGGGGTCTGTACCTTCCAAATGTCCCTCTTTTGGAGATATTAGGGGTCTGTACCTCCCAAATGTCCCTCTTTAGGAGATATTAGGGGTCCGTACCTCCCAAATGCCCCTCTTTAGGAGATATTAGGGGCCCATACCTCCCAAGTGTTCCTCTTTAGGAGATTTTAGGACTCCGTACCTCCCAATTGTCCCTCTTTAGGAGATATTAGGGGTCCATACCTCCTAAGTGTCTCTCTTTAGGAGATATTAGGGGTCCATACCTCCTAAGTGTCCCTCTTTAGGAGATATTAGGGGTCCATACCTCCTAAGTGTCCCTCTTTAGGAGATATTAGGGGCCCGTACCTCCCAAGTGTCCTCTTTAGGAGATATTAGGGGTCCATACCTCCCAAGTGTCCCTCTTTAGGAGATACTAGCAACATGGGACGGCGTTGCCCGTCATGTTATGACCATTGGGCGCATGTGTGTGAAATGCAGACACACTGATAAACACAGACATATGCAACATACAGGCAGACACATACCATACATCCCAAGTGTCCCTCTTTAGGAGGGACAGTCCCTCTTTGAGGGCCAAATCCCTCTGTCCCTCTTTCCCACCCTGTTGTCCCTCTTTTTAGGAGGTCAGAGTGTGTGCAGGGCCGGCTCCACCTATAGGCGAGGTAGGCGCCGGCCTAGGGCGCACACGTACTGGGGGCGGGGGCATGCAGCGGAGAAGAGCTGCGCCCACACACACCACGCCAGGAACCACAACACAATCAGGTCTGCGTTGCTACAGCGCTCCCTCATCTGGTCGGATCTTTAGTAATGCAGAGCGTGCTGGGAGTCATGATCTCCTGCCTCGCACTGCATTACTGAAGAGAAGACTGTGCGGGAGATACAGGTATGTGATGGGGGGCAAGTTGGAGCTGAGGGGGCATAGTGGAGCTGAGGGGGCAAGTTGGAGCAGATGTGGGGCAAAGTGGAGACGATGGGGGCAAGTTGGAGCTGTTAGGGGAAAGCTGGAGCTGAGGGGGCATAGTGGAGCTGGTGGGGGCAAGTTGGAGATGATGGGGGCAAGTTGGAGCTGATGAGGGTCAAAGTGGAGCTGATGAGGGTCAAAGTGGAGCTGATGAGGGTCAAAGTGGAGCTGAGGGGGGGCAAGTTGGAGCTGAGGGGGGGAAAGTGGAGCTGAGGGGGGGCAAAGTGGAGCTGGTGGGGCAAGTTGGAGCGGATGGGGGCAAGTTGGAGCTGCTGGGGGCATAGTGGAGCTGATAGTGGAAAGTTGGAGCTGAGAGGGCATAGTGGAGCTGGTGGGGGCAAGTTGGAGCGGATGGGGGGCAAAGTGGAGCTGATGGGGGTAAGTTGGAGAGGATGGGGGACAAAGTGGAGCTGATGGGGGTAAGTTGGAGCTGAGGGGGCAAAGTGGAGCTGAGGGGGCAAAATGGAGCTGGTGGGGGCACGTTGGAGCTGATGGGGACAAGTTGGAGTTGATAGGGGCAAAGTGGAACTGGTGGGCCAAAGTGAAGCTGATAAGGGGCAAGTTGGAGCTGGTGGGGGGCATCTCTTACAGGCATCTCCAGAACTGGGGCAGAGTGGCTCAGGGGGCAGAGAGAGGACAATCATGAAAAGAGGATGGGTATAAGTAGGCAGGGTATAAAGGGGTGGGACACAAGGGGCGGAGCGAAATGGGCGGCAAAATTAGGTTTTGCCTAGGGTGGCAAAAATCCTTGCACCAGCCCTGACTGTGTGGTGTGTATTACTTTGCTCTACAGCAATAAAGCAATAAACTTCAGTATATGTGTTTATACATTAGTCTGTGCAAATAAAATACTTTGGTCTTGAACTAAATCATTTATTCAGTTACATAAATAGCCAGTAATAGGTCATGAAATAACCTAAAAATTCTTACTAATGCCCCGCCCACCAGCCACACCCCCAATAATATCACCTAAAACTAACGTGTCCCTCTTTGGCCCTGTGAAATGTTGGGAGGTATGCACATACACACAGTGAGCGGCAGAGACATGCAAAACACATGTACACACAGACACACTGGAGATGCACACATGGACACACATATGTAACAGAGATGTACACACACAGACACGCAACATATATGAGCAGAAACACATGTGCTCATGAGTTGTGTACCCCTCTGGCACTCAAAGGGTTAAGGTATAGAGAGGCATGTCAGAGTTAAATAGCAGTGGGAAGTGTATTCATACCTGGGAACGGATTTGTGTAGTCCCTAGAGGGGACTGATGTGGTGCTGATGTGGAGAGACAAATGGGGCAATCTGGGTTAAAAGTGGGTGGGGCTTAATCGCGAGTAGGGGGCGGGGCTTAACATAAATGTGAAAAAGTGTTAGTAATAGGCTGGGGAAGGAGGAGAAGTGGGAGGGAAATGCAAGTATACAGTGTGAGGGGTTTTAACACACTCCATGAGGGGTAAAACTTGATACAGAACCCTGTGGCAGTCAGTGGGTTAAGTGTGAATCTGATGGCTGTCTGTCCTGTGTCTTGCATGGCAAATGGTGACAGTGAAGAAGTAATTCAGCAATGAGGGCCTACCTTAACCCTTTGAGTGCCATTTTGTTCCCCTGGTGATGCAGCACCGTTCAGTGGCTTTACTACAGGTCCTGCTGAGGCCACTGGGAGTCAAGGTGAGTGACTGTGTGTCAGCCATCTTTCTTTCTGGCTTTGTGTGTGTGTATGGGTGTTTGGTGCTGTGTGAGTGGGGCATGAGTGTGTAATACCTGTGAACTTTTACTTGTGGAGTCCCTCATGTGGTGCTGATGTGGAGAGAGCAATGGGGCAATCTGGGTTAAAAGGGGGCGGGGCTTATTCGCGAGTAGGGGGCGGGGCTTAACATAAATGTGGAAAAGTGTTAGTAATAGGCTGGGGAAGGAGGAGAAGTGGGAGAGAAATGCAAGTTTACAGTGTGAGGGGTTTGAACACACTCCCTGAGGGGTAAAACTTGATACACAACCCTGTGGCAGTCAGTGGGTTAAGTGTGAATCTGATGGCTGTCTGTCCTGTGTCTTGCATGGCAAATGATGACAGTGAAGAAATAATTGAGCAATGAGGACCTACCTTAACCCTTTGAGTGCAATTTTGTTCCTCTGGTGCTGCAGTACAGGTCCTGCTGAGGCCTCTGGGAGTCAGGGTGAGTGACTGTGTGTGTGTGTGTGTGTCAGCCATATGTATTTCTGGCTTTGTGTGTGTATGTGGTGCTGTGTGTGTGAGTGGGGGCATGTCTGTTTGGTGCTGTGTAAGTGGGGCATGTGTGTGTGTTTGTGTGGTGCTGTGTGAGTGGGGCATGTGTGTGTGGTGGTCTGTGTGTGTGAGTGGGGCATGTGTGTTTGTCTGTGGTGTAGGAGCAAGTGGCGGCCATATTGTTTTTTTCTGACTTTGATAGTGGTGGGCGGGCTGCATAGTGGGGGCGGACCAACTCCCTGCATGACTGAATCACCCAATAGGAGTAGTAACTCCTGCTTTATGACTCCCCTGGGTGTGTTTTGGCAGGCACAAAGTCTTCTTTTATATATATATAGATTAGGGGTCCGTACCTCCCAAATGTCCCTCTTTAGGAGATATTAGGGGTCCGTACCTCCCAAATGCCCCTCTTTAGGAGATATTATTGGCCCATACCTCCCAAGTGTCCCTCTTTAGGAGATATTAGGGGTCCATACCTCCCAGATGTCCCTCTTTAGGAGATATTAGGGGCCCGTACCTCCCAAGTGTTCCTCTTTAGGAGATATTAGGGGTCCATACCTCCTAAGTGTCTCTCTTTAGGAGATATTAGGGGTCCATACCTCCCAGGTGTCCCTCTTTAGGAGATATTAGGGGTCCATACCTCCTAAGTGTCTCTCTTTAGGAGATATTAGGGGTCCATACCTCCTAAGTGTCCCTCTTTAGGAGATATTAGGGGTCCATACCTCCTAAGTGTCCCTCTTTAGGAGATATTAGGGGCCCATACCTCCCAAGTGTCCTCTTTAGGAGATATTAGGGGTCCATACCTCCCAAGTGTCCCTCTTTAGGAGATATTAGGGGTCCGTACCTCCCAAATGTCCCTCTTTAGGAGATATTAGGGGTCCGTACCTCCCAAATGCCCCTCTTTAGGAGATATTAGGGGCCCATACCTCCCAAGTGTCCCTCTTTAGGAGATATTAGGGGTCCATACCTCCCAGGTGTCCCTCTTTAGGAGATATTAGGGGTCTGTACCTCCCAAGTGTCCTCTTTAGGAGATATTAGGGGTCCATACCTCCTAAGTGTCTCTCTTTATGATATATTAGGGGTCCATACCTTCCAAGTGTCCCTCTTTAGGAGATATTAGGGGTCTGTACCTCCCAAGTGTCCCTCTTTAGGAGATATTAGGGGTCCATACCTCCTAAGTGTCTCTCTTTAGGAGATATTAGGGGTCCATACCTGCCAAGTGACCCTCTTTAGGAGATATTAGGGGTCCATACCTCCTAAGTGTCTCTCTTTAGGAGATATTAGGGGTCCATACCTCCCAAGTGTCCCTCTTTAGGAGATATTAGGGGTCCATACCTCCTAAGTGTCCCTCTTTAGGAGATATTAGGGGCCCGTACCTCCCAAGTGCCCTCTTTAGGAGATATTAGGGGTCTGTACCTCCCAAGTGTTCCTCTTTAGGAGATATTAGGGGTCCATACCTCCCAAGCGTCCCTCTTTAGTCAGTCCCTCTGAGACCCAAATCCCTCTGTCCCACCCTGTCCCTGTATTGAGGAGATCAGTCTGTGTGGGGTGTATATAAGTGTATCACATTGCTCCACAGCAATGAAAATCCCATTAATGTTTGTTTAAACTACAGTATATGTGTGTATGTATGTGTACATAAATTATCCTGTGTAAATAAAACACTATGGTGTTTTTCCTTTACATAAAAGTTGTCAGTGGGTCATTAAGTAACCTAATAATTCTCGGTAATGACCTGCCCACCAGCCATGCCCCCAGCAACACCACCTAAAACAAATGCGTCCATATTTGATGACGTGAAATGTTGGGTGGTATGCACTAAGCTATGTAAGGAAATACATACAGGGCTGGATGGTTTTTCTCTGCAGAAGGATTTAGATAAACTAAGTGAATGGGCAGAAAAGTGGCAGATGACATTTAAAGTGATAGTAATACTTAGATAAAAGTAATTTTAATGCTGTAGGTATTAAAAAACTAAATCAATTGCACCCAGGCACACGTTGTAGACCATTCAAATGAAGTATTTCCGCCTAACTATCATGATTACGGCTCTGCTGAAGAGCGCAGGACAGTCTGTTGGACGGGATCTCAGTCACTAACACAGAAATCTGACGTCAGAGCATGGGGAAGGGGGAACTCTGAAAGCTTATATCTCTCAAACCATAGCGGTTTGAGAGATAGGACCTGGTGCAATTGATTTCGTTTTCTAATATCTACAGCATTAAAATTACTTTTATCGAAGTATTAATGTCACATTAATATAGATAAATGTAAGGTTTTGCATTTGGGCTGTAGAAACAAAACATTCTACATATACACTATTATACCCTGGGGACACTGTGCAGCTATATGAGGATCTCCCACATTGTTTATCGGAGTAGCTACAATCTGGACAGTACTGGGCTCCATGTGAGTGCACAGACTGATATTAAAGGATAGTAATGTTTCACAATAAAAGCAGTTCCAATTAATCTTCATAGTATTTAGGCCATGGAGAGTGTTATTTCAGTTCTGTCAGAATTGTAGTACAAGAGTAATTGAATGATAAAGTATCTCCCTCCCGCCCCTTTTACTGATGTAACACTGCTCACCTCAGAGCAGCAAGACTGTCCGGATGGATCGCAGAGAGGGACAATCTTCAGTGATCATAAGTAAAAACCTGTCAAGGGGGGCAGGGTTTTCCTTATGATCACAGTAAGAAGATTGTCCCTTGCTGTGATCTGTCCGGTCATGTGACCAGATTCCACATCTGAGGGGAGGTGACTTACACTAGGTAAAAGGGACGGGAGGGGGATACTTTATCATTCAATTACTCTTGTACTACAACTCTGACAGTATTGATATAACACTCTCCATGGCCCAAGTACTATGAAGATTAATTGGAGCTGCTGTTTTTGTGAAACATTACTATCCCTTTAAGTTTTTACTTATGTTAGGAAATACTGTTTTCTGTCGGTGCTTTTTATCCTCTCTATCTAGATTTTTCTGTTCTGTGTACAAGGCCAAAACCCATCAATGGCGGTGTAAGGAAGGAACGCGCCTGTTAGACACTTCAGCACTTGTAATGACTGTGTTATGCATTCAGGCTATGGACACGACATTCTCATGGCTGCGATATCAGAATGACGTGCTGTTCATGCAGGTGACATTCTGATATTGCTGTTTCCAACACAAAGACAATTTTAACGAGCTGTTGTGTTGCACTCCCAGTAGAGGGCCACATTTCCAAAGTGAACCCTCATTCCGTTACTGTCTGTTTTTTGTACAAACGACCATCTCATTCTGTTACTGTGTTTTCCCTACACATGCCGACTCATTCTGTTACTGTATGTTTTCCTGACAAACACCCCTCTCGTACTAATAGTGTCTGCTTTCCACACAAATGCCTGTCTCCTGGTATCAGAGTCCAAACTGACCTCTGCGGTCCCGGTGTTTCCCCAGTGATGCTGTCGCTGGGGGTATTATGGTGGTGAAGCTAATGACCGGCCCATGATATAAATGATATTGTCTGACACCCCCATGGACTGGCCATTAACTGATTGAATGAAGCGCAACTCGTATGGTCCAGTCCTGTTACCGTCTATATGTCATAGAAAACAAAGAGATTTCACAAAGAAATGAAAAGAAAATCTGATTCTCTTGACATTACATTTGGTCTGAGTGAGCGGGTGATGCTGTTGTTGATATAAACCACGTTTCCATAGACAGCTTCTATGCTGCATACATATGTACTTTTTCTCCTTAGACATGAATGAGTTAACGTAGTGGATTATTTTTGCTGTAGGTGCTGGGGGAAGGGCCTGCCATTAGACATCCAACCAGTAGGTGTCGCCCCAGTTCAAGCGTTATCAGAACCAAGTGAAGAACACAGAATTCAATGTATCTCGGTTCTGGGATGTACTAAGGTCCCATTAGAAGACGACTCCTGTCCAGCGAGGTATGGCGATAGTACGGGGTCATGTGCCTGCAAGTTACAATGGGGCAAGTGCTGAGCAAACCAGCTGCCCCACATGGAAGCAAATCCATTTCTCATTGGTTCAAATGTTGGTTTTTAACCTCTACAATGCTGGAGAGCTCTGCATCCTATTGAAAAAAAATAACGTTTGGAGAACTATCACTCAGATGGTTAAAGTAACAGTTTAACACTTTGGTTTCCCAGATGGGTATCCAATTCATTGCTTTTCAACACACTGCATACCCCGCTACAGCTCAAAGGGTTAAATCAGTGGTGATCTGGGGAATTTTCATGTTGGTTCACTTGGGAATTGCTCCACTTTACTTGCTGAATACGACCCTTCGAATGACTTATTAGTAGCTTTTTTTTAAGCGTTTCAAAATGATTTGTCAGAATTACTTTTTAACCCCTTGTTAAAACAATACCCTGGAGACCTCTCTACCAGCATTAAGAGGGTTAAAGGTCCCATTTAAATCAATGGCAACTGGCAGTTCTTCCCTATGGTTTAATTGGTTTGCTCCAACCAAACATGGGATCTATATAGTTTAATCCGAGCTCTAACCCACTGTTACCGGAACGCTAACACGTAAACAAGGGAATAGGTTGAGATCAGTTTATATATCGTACAAAAAAAACACATCCGTAATTATATATATCATACACACAGCACATCTGAAATTATATATATCATACACACAGCACATTCTAAATTATATATATATCTTACACACAGCGCATCCGTAATTATATATATCGCACACACAGCGCATCCGAAATTGTATATATCTTACACACAATGCATCCGTAATTATATATATCATACACACAGCACATCTGAAATTATATATATCATACACACAGCACATTCTAAATTATATATATCATACACACAGCACATTCTAAATTATATATATATCTTACACACAGAGCATCCGTAATTATATATATCGTACACACAGCGCATCCGAAATTATATATATCTTACACACAGCGCATCCAAAATTAAATATATCTGACACAAAGCGCATCCAAAATTATATATATCGTACACACAGAGCATCCGAAATTATATATATCATACACACAGCACATTCTAAATTATATATATCTTACACACAGCGCATCCGTAATTATATATATCGCACACATAGCGCATCCGAAATTATATATATCTTACACAAAGTGCATCCAAAATTATATATATCGTACACACAGTGCATCCGTAATTATATATATCGTACACACAGCGCATCCGAAATTATATATATCTTACACACAGCGCATCCAAAATTAAATATATCTTACACAAAGCGCATCCAAAATTATATATATCGTACACACAGAATATCCAGAATTATATATATCATACACACAGCACATTCTAAATTATATATATCTTACACGAAGCACATCCGAAATTATATATCATACACACAGCGCATCCTAAATTATATATATCTTACACAAAGCACATCGGAAATAATATATATCATACACACAGCGCATCCGAAATTTTATATATATCGTACACACAGCACATTCTAAATTATATATTTCTTACACAAAGCGCATCTACAATTATATATATATTGTACACACAGCGCATCCTAAATTATGTATATTGTACACACAGCGCATCCGAAATTATATCTTACACACAGCACATTCGAAATTATAAATATCTTACACACAGCACATCCAAAATTATATATATCTTACACAAAGCGCATCCGAAATTATATATATATTGTACACACAGCGCATCCTAAATTACATATATCGTACACACAGAGCATCCGAAATTATATATATCGTACACACATACACACAGTGCATCTGAAATTATATATATTACACAAAGCGCGTCCGAAATTATATATATCATACATACAGTGCATCTGAAATTATATATATCTTACACACAGCACATCCAAAATATATATATCATACACAAAACGCATCCAAAATTATATATATCGTACACACAGTGCATCCGAAATTATATATATCGTACACAAAGCGCATCCGAATTTATATATATCGTACACACACAGAGCATCCAAAATTATATATCTCATACACACACACACAGCGCATGCGAAATTATATATATCGTACACACAACGCATCCAAAATGATATATATCGTACACACACAGCGCATCCGATATTATATATAAATCTACACACAGTGCATCCGAAATTATATATATCGTACACACAGTGCATCCAAAATTATATATCTCGTACATAAAGCGCATCCGAAATTATATATATCTTACACAAAGCACATCAGAAATTATATATATATATATATATCGTACACACAGCGCATCCGAAATTATATATCGTACACACAGCACATCCGAAATTATATATAATACAAAAAACGCATCAGAAATTATATATATCGTACACACAGTGCATCGAAAATTATATATCGTACACACAAAACGCATCCGAAATTATATATATCTTACAGAAAGCACATCCGAAATTATATATATATATATATATATATATATATATATATCGTACACACAGGGCATCCGAATTTATATATATCGTACACAAAGCACATCCGAAATTATATATTTTGTACAAAAAATGCATCCGAAATTATATATATCGTACACAAAGCACATCCGAAATGATATATATATATATATATATATATATATATATATCGTACACACAGTGCATACGAATTTATATATATCGTACACAAAGCACATCCGAAAATATATATTTCGTACAAAAAATGCATCCGAAATTATATATATCGTACACACAGCGCATCCGAAATTATATATATTGTACACAAAGCGCATCCGAAATTATATATAATGTACACACAGCGCATGGAAATTATATATATCATACACACAGAGCATCCAAAATTATATATTGTACACACAGCGCATCCGAAATTATATATATATATCGTACACACAGCGCATCCGAATTTATATATATCGTACACAAAGCACATCCGAAATTATATATTTCGTACAAAAAATGCATCCGAAATTATATATATCGTACACAGAGCATCCAAAATTATATATCTCATACACACACAGCGCATGCGAAATTATATATCGTACACACAACGCATCCAAAATGATATATATCGTACATACACAGCGCATCCGATATTATATATATCTTACACAAAGCACATCAGAAATTATATATATATATATATATATATATATATATATACTAGCAACATGGGACGGCGTTGCCCGTCATGTTATGACCATTGGGCGCACGTGTGTGAAATGCAGACACACTGATAAACACAGACATATGCAACATACAGGCAGACACATACCATACATCCCAAGTGTCCCTCTTTAGGAGGGACAGACCCTCTGTGAGGGCCAAATCCCTCTGTCCCTCTTTCCCACCCTGTTGTCCCTCTTTTTAGGAGGTCAGACTGCGTGCAGGGCCGGCTCCACCTATAGGCGAGGTAGGCGCCGGCCTAGGGCGCACACGTACTGTGGGCGGGGGCATGCAGCGGAGAAGAGCTGCGCCCGCACACACCACGCCGGGAACCACAACACAGTCAGGTCTATGTTGCTACAGCGCTCCCTCATTGGGTCGGATCTTTAGTAATGCAGAGCGCGCTGGGAGTCATGATCTCCCGCCGCGCTCTGCATTACTGAAGAGAAGACTGCGCGGGAGATACAGGTATGTGATGGGGGGCAAGTTGGAGCTGAGGGGGCATAGTGGAGCTGAGGGGGCAAGTTGGAGCAGATGTGGGGCAAAGTGGAGATGATGGGGGCAAGTTGGAGCTGTTAGGGGAAAGCTGGAGCTGAGGGGGCATAGTGGAGCTGGTGGGGGCAAGTTGGAGATGATGGGGGCAAGTTGGAGCTGATGAGGGTCAAAGTGGAGCTGATGAGGGTCAAAGTGGAGCTGAGGGGGGGCAAGTTGGAGCTGAGGGGGGGCAAGTGGAGCTGAGGGGGGGCAAAGTGGAGCTGGTGGGGCAAGTTGGAGCGGATGGGGGGGCAAGTTGGAGCGGATGGGGGCAAGTTGGAGCTGCTGGGGGCATAGTGGAGCTGATAGTGGAAAGTTGGAGCTGAGAGGGCATAGTGGAGCTGGTGGGGGCAAGTTGGAGCGGATGGGGGGCAAAGTGGAGCTGATGGGGGTAAGTTGGAGAGGATGGGGGGCAAAGTGGAGCTGATGGGGGTAAGTTGGAGCTGAGGGGGCAAAGTGGCGCTGAGGGGGCAAAATGGAGCTGGTGGGGGCACGTTGGAGCTGATGGGGGTAAGTTGGAGTTGATAGGGGCAAAGTGGAACTGGTGGGCCAAAGTGAAGCTGATAAGGGGCAAGTTGGAGCTGGTGGGGGGCATCTCTTACAGGCATCTCCAGAACAGGGGCAGAGTGGCTCAGGGGGCAGAGAGAGGACAATCATGAAAAGAGGTTGGGTATAAGTAGTCAGGGTATAAAGGGGTGGGACACAAGGGGCGGAGCGAAATGGGCGGCAAAATTAGGTTTTGCCTAGGGTGGCAAAAATCCTTGCACCAGCCCTGACTGTGTGGTGTGTATTACTTTGCTCTACAGCAATAAAGCAATAAACTTCAGTATATGTGTTTATACATTAGTCTGTGCAAATTAAATACTTTGGTCTCGCACTAAATCATTTATTCAGTTACATAAATAGCCAGTAATAGGTCATGAAATAACCTAAAAATTCTTACTAATGCCCCGCCCACCAGCCACACCCCCAATAATAT
The DNA here is from genome assembly GCA_037306005.1 of Rhinophrynus dorsalis. Taxonomy (NCBI): domain Eukaryota; kingdom Metazoa; phylum Chordata; class Amphibia; order Anura; family Rhinophrynidae; genus Rhinophrynus; species Rhinophrynus dorsalis. The sequence goes on along the minus strand of CM074727.1, from coordinate 186,869,502 downwards.
CACCTAAAACTAACGTGTCCCTCTTTGGCCCTGTGAAATGTTGGGAGGTATGCACATGCACACAGTGAGCGGCAGAGACATGCAAAACACATGTACACACAGACACACTGGAGATGCACACATGGACACACATATGTAACAGAGATGTACACACACAGACACGCAACATATATGAGCAGAAACACATGTGCTCATGAGTTGTGTACCCCTCTGGCACTCAAAGGGTTAAGGTATAGAGAGGCATGTCAGAGTTAAATAGCAGTGGGAAGTGTGTTCATACCTGGGAACATTGACTTGTGAAGTCCCTAGAGGGTACTGATGTGGTGCTGATGTGGAGAGACAAATGGGGCAATGTGGGTTAAAAGTGGGTGGGGCTTAATCGCGAGTAGGGGGCAGGGCTTAACATAAATGTGAAAAAGTGTTAGTAATAGGCTGGGGAAGGAGGAGAAGTGGGAGGGAAATGCAAGTTTACAGTGTGAGGGGTTTTAACACACTCCATGAGGGGTAAAACTTGATACAGAACCCTGTGGCAGTCAGTGGGTTAAGTGTGAATCTGATGGCTGTCTGTCCTGTGTCTTGCATGGCAAATGGTGACAGTGAAGAAGTAATTCAGCAATGAGGGCCTACCTTAACCCTTTGAGTGCCATTTTGTTCCCCTGGTGATGCAGCACCGTTCAGTTGCTTTACTACAGGTCCTGCTGAGGCCACTGGGAGTCAGGGTGAGTGACTGTGTGTCAGCCATATTTCTTTCTGGCTGTGTGTGTGTGTATGGGTGTTTGGCGCTGTGTGAGTGGGGCATGAGTGTGTAATACCTGTGAACTTTTACTTGTGGAGTCCCTCATGTGGTGCTGATGTGGAGAGAGCAATGGGGCAATTTGGGTTGAAAGGGGGCGGGGCTTAATCACGAGTAGGGGCGGGGCTTAAGAGAAATGTGAAAAAGTGTTAGTAATAGGCTGGGGAAGGAGGAGAAGTGGGAGGGAAATGCAAGTTTACAGTGTGAGGGGTTTTAACACACTCCATGAGGGGTAAAACTTGATACAGAACCCTGTGGCAGTCAGTGGGTTAAGTGTGAATCTGATGGCTGTCTGTCCTGTGTCTTGCATGGCAAATGGTGACAGTGAAGAAGTAATTCAGCAATGAGGACCTACCTTAACCCTTTGAGTGCCATTTTGTTCCTCAGTGGCTGTAGTACAGGTCCTGCTGAGGCCACTGGGAGTCAGGGTGAGTGACTGTGTGTCAGCCATATTTCTTTCTGGCTTTGTGTGTGTGTGCATGGGTGTTTGGTGTTGTGTGAGTGGAGCATGTGTGTGTAATACCTGTGAACTTTTACTTGTGGAGTCTCTCATGTGGTGCTGATGTGGAGAGAGCAATGGGGCAATCTGGGTTAAAAGGGGCGGGGCTTAATCGCGAGTAGGGGGCGGGGCTTAACATAAATATGGAAAAGTGTTAGTAATAGGCTGGGGGAGGAGGAGAAGTGGGAGAGAAATGCAAGTTTACAGTGTGAGGGGTTTGAACACACTCCCTGAGGGGTAAAACTTGATACACAACCCTGTGGCAGTCAGTGGGTTAAGTGTGAATCTGATGGCTGTCTGTCCTGTGTCTTGCATGGCAAATGATGACAGTGAAGAAATAATTGAGCAATGAGGACCTACCTTAACCCTTTGAGTGCAATGTTGTTCCTCTGGTGCTGCAGTACAGGTCCTGCTGAGGCCTCTGGGAGTCAGGGTGAGTGACTGTGTGTGTGTGTGTCAGCCATATGTATTTCTGGCTTTGTGTGTGTATGTGGTGCTGTGTGTGTGAGTGGGGGCATGTCTGTTTGGTGCTGTGTAAGTGGGGCATGTGTGTGTGTGTGGTGCTGTGTGAGTGGGGCATGTGTGTGTGGTGGTCTGTGTGTGTGGGGCATGTGTGTTTGTCTGTGGTGTAGGAGCAAGTGGCGGCCATATTGTTTTTTTCTGACTTTGATAGTGGTGGGCGGGCTGCATAGTGGGGGCGGGCCAACTCCCTGCATGATTGAATCACCCAATGGGAACAGTAACTCCTCCTTAATACCACCCCTGGGTGTGTTTTGGCAGGCACAAAGTCTTCTTTTATATATATAGATATATATATATATACTAGCAACATGGGACGGCGTTGCCCGTCATGTTATGACCATTGGGCGCACGTGTGTGAAATGCAGACACACTGATAAACACAGACATATGCAACATACAGGCAGACACATACCATACATCCCAAGTGTCCCTCTTTAGGAGGGACAGACCCTCTGTGAGGGCCAAATCCCTCTGTCCCTCTTTCCCACCCTGTTGTCCCTCTTTTTAGGAGGTCAGACTGCGTGCAGGGCCGGCTCCACCTATAGGCGAGGTAGGCGCCGGCCTAGGGCGCACACGTACTGTGGGCGGGGGCATGCAGCGGAGAAGAGCTGCGCCCGCACACACCACGCCGGGAACCACAACACAGTCAGGTCTATGTTGCTACAGCGCTCCCTCATTGGGTCGGATCTTTAGTAATGCAGAGCGCGCTGGGAGTCATGATCTCCCGCCGCGCTCTGCATTACTGAAGAGAAGACTGCGCGGGAGATACAGGTATGTGATGGGGGGCAAGTTGGAGCTGAGGGGGCATAGTGGAGCTGAGGGGGCAAGTTGGAGCAGATGTGGGGCAAAGTGGAGATGATGGGGGCAAGTTGGAGCTGTTAGGGGAAAGCTGGAGCTGAGGGGGCATAGTGGAGCTGGTGGGGGCAAGTTGGAGATGATGGGGGCAAGTTGGAGCTGATGAGGGTCAAAGTGGAGCTGATGAGGGTCAAAGTGGAGCTGAGGGGGGGCAAGTTGGAGCTGAGGGGGGGCAAGTGGAGCTGAGGGGGGCAAAGTGGAGCTGGTGGGGCAAGTTGGAGCGGATGGGGGGGCAAGTTGGAGCGGATGGGGGCAAGTTGGAGCTGCTGGGGGCATAGTGGAGCTGATAGTGGAAAGTTGGAGCTGAGAGGGCATAGTGGAGCTGGTGGGGGCAAGTTGGAGCGGATGGGGGGCAAAGTGGAGCTGATGGGGGTAAGTTGGAGAGGATGGGGGGCAAAGTGGAGCTGATGGGGGTAAGTTGGAGCTGAGGGGGCAAAGTGGCGCTGAGGGGGCAAAATGGAGCTGGTGGGGGCACGTTGGAGCTGATGGGGGTAAGTTGGAGTTGATAGGGGCAAAGTGGAACTGGTGGGCCAAAGTGAAGCTGATAAGGGGCAAGTTGGAGCTGGTGGGGGGCATCTCTTACAGGCATCTCCAGAACAGGGGCAGAGTGGCTCAGGGGGCAGAGAGAGGACAATCATGAAAAGAGGTTGGGTATAAGTAGTCAGGGTATAAAGGGGTGGGACACAAGGGGCGGAGCGAAATGGGCGGCAAAATTAGGTTTTGCCTAGGGTGGCAAAAATCCTTGCACCAGCCCTGACTGTGTGGTGTGTATTACTTTGCTCTACAGCAATAAAGCAATAAACTTCAGTATATGTGTTTATACATTAGTCTGTGCAAATTAAATACTTTGGTCTCGCACTAAATCATTTATTCAGTTACATAAATAGCCAGTAATAGGTCATGAAATAACCTAAAAATTCTTACTAATGCCCCGCCCACCAGCCACACCCCCAATAATATCACCTAAAACTAACGTGTCCCTCTTTGGCCCTGTGAAATGTTGGGAGGTATGCACATGCACACAGTGAGCGGCAGAGACATGCAAAACACATGTACACACAGACACACTGGAGATGCACACATGGACACACATATGTAACAGAGATGTACACACACAGACACGCAACATATATGAGCAGAAACACATGTGCTCATGAGTTGTGTACCCCTCTGGCACTCAAAGGGTTAAGGTATAGAGAGGCATGTCAGAGTTAAATAGCAGTGGGAAGTGTGTTCATACCTGGGAACATTGACTTGTGAAGTCCCTAGAGGGTACTGATGTGGTGCTGATGTGGAGAGACAAATGGGGCAATGTGGGTTAAAAGTGGGTGGGGCTTAATCGCGAGTAGGGGGCAGGGCTTAACATAAATGTGAAAAAGTGTTAGTAATAGGCTGGGGAAGGAGGAGAAGTGGGAGGGAAATGCAAGTTTACAGTGTGAGGGGTTTTAACACACTCCATGAGGGGTAAAACTTGATACAGAACCCTGTGGCAGTCAGTGGGTTAAGTGTGAATCTGATGGCTGTCTGTCCTGTGTCTTGCATGGCAAATGGTGACAGTGAAGAAGTAATTCAGCAATGAGGGCCTACCTTAACCCTTTGAGTGCCATTTTGTTCCCCTGGTGATGCAGCACCGTTCAGTTGCTTTACTACAGGTCCTGCTGAGGCCACTGGGAGTCAGGGTGAGTGACTGTGTGTCAGCCATATTTCTTTCTGGCTGTGTGTGTGTGTATGGGTGTTTGGCGCTGTGTGAGTGGGGCATGAGTGTGTAATACCTGTGAACTTTTACTTGTGGAGTCCCTCATGTGGTGCTGATGTGGAGAGAGCAATGGGGCAATTTGGGTTGAAAGGGGGCGGGGCTTAATCACGAGTAGGGGCGGGGCTTAAGAGAAATGTGAAAAAGTGTTAGTAATAGGCTGGGGAAGGAGGAGAAGTGGGAGGGAAATGCAAGTTTACAGTGTGAGGGGTTTTAACACACTCCATGAGGGGTAAAACTTGATACAGAACCCTGTGGCAGTCAGTGGGTTAAGTGTGAATCTGATGGCTGTCTGTCCTGTGTCTTGCATGGCAAATGGTGACAGTGAAGAAGTAATTCAGCAATGAGGACCTACCTTAACCCTTTGAGTGCCATTTTGTTCCTCAGTGGCTGTAGTACAGGTCCTGCTGAGGCCACTGGGAGTCAGGGTGAGTGACTGTGTGTCAGCCATATTTCTTTCTGGCTTTGTGTGTGTGTGCATGGGTGTTTGGTGTTGTGTGAGTGGAGCATGTGTGTGTAATACCTGTGAACTTTTACTTGTGGAGTCTCTCATGTGGTGCTGATGTGGAGAGAGCAATGGGGCAATCTGGGTTAAAAGGGGCGGGGCTTAATCGCGAGTAGGGGGCGGGGCTTAACATAAATATGGAAAAGTGTTAGTAATAGGCTGGGGGAGGAGGAGAAGTGGGAGAGAAATGCAAGTTTACAGTGTGAGGGGTTTGAACACACTCCCTGAGGGGTAAAACTTGATACACAACCCTGTGGCAGTCAGTGGGTTAAGTGTGAATCTGATGGCTGTCTGTCCTGTGTCTTGCATGGCAAATGATGACAGTGAAGAAATAATTGAGCAATGAGGACCTACCTTAACCCTTTGAGTGCAATGTTGTTCCTCTGGTGCTGCAGTACAGGTCCTGCTGAGGCCTCTGGGAGTCAGGGTGAGTGACTGTGTGTGTGTGTGTCAGCCATATGTATTTCTGGCTTTGTGTGTGTATGTGGTGCTGTGTGTGTGAGTGGGGGCATGTCTGTTTGGTGCTGTGTAAGTGGGGCATGTGTGTGTGTGTGGTGCTGTGTGAGTGGGGCATGTGTGTGTGGTGGTCTGTGTGTGTGGGGCATGTGTGTTTGTCTGTGGTGTAGGAGCAAGTGGCGGCCATATTGTTTTTTTCTGACTTTGATAGTGGTGGGCGGGCTGCATAGTGGGGGCGGGCCAACTCCCTGCATGATTGAATCACCCAATGGGAACAGTAACTCCTCCTTAATACCACCCCTGGGTGTGTTTTGGCAGGCACAAAGTCTTCTTTTATATATATAGATATATATCGTACACACAGGGCATCCGAAATTATATATCGTACACACAGCACATCAGAAATTATATATAATACAAAAAACGCATCAGAAATTATATATATCGTACACACAGTGCATCGAAAATTATATATCGTACACACAAAACGCATCTGAAATTATAAATATCTTACACAAAGCACATCCGAAATTATATATATATATATATATATATATATATATATATATATATATATATATATATGTATATATATCGTACACACAGCGCATCCAAATTTATATATATCGTACACAAAGCACATCCGAAATTATATATTTCATACAAAAAATGCATCTGAAATTATATATATCGTACACAAAGCACATCCGAAATTATATATATATATATATATATATATATATATCGCACACACAGTGCATCCGAATTTATATATATTGTACACAAAGCACATCCGAAATTGTATATTTCGTACAAAAAATGCATCCGAAATTATATATATCGTACACACAGCGCATCCGAAATTATATATATATTGTACACAAAGCGCATCCGAAATTATATATAACTAGCAACATGGGACGGCGTTGCCCGTCATGTTATGACCATTGGGCGCACGTGTTTGAAATGCAGACACACTGATAAACACAGACATATGCAGCATACAGGCAGACACATACCATACATCCCAAGTGTCCCTCTTTAGGAGGGACAGTCCCTCTTTGAGGGCCAAATCCCTCTGTCCCTCTTTCCCACCCTGTTGTCCCTCTTTTTAGGAGGTCAGACTGTGTGCAGGGCCGGCTCCACCTATAGGCGAGGTAGGCGCCGGCCTAGGGCGCACACGTACTGGGGGTGCGGGCATGCAGCGGAGAAGAGGTGCGCCCACACACACCATGCCAGGAACCACAACACAGTCAGGTCTGTGTTGCTACAGCGCTCCCTCATCTGGTCGGATCTTTAGTAATGCAGAGCGCGCTGGGAGTCATGATCTCCCGCCGCGCTCTCCATTACTGAAGAGAAGACTGCGCGGGAGATACAGGTATGTGATGGGGGGCAAGTTGGAGCTGAGGGGGCATAGTGGAGCTGAGGGGGCAAGTTGGAGCAGATGTGGGGCAAAGTGGAGATGATGGGGGCAAGTTGGAGCTGTTAGGGGAAAGCTGGAGCTGAGGGGGCATAGTGGAGCTTGTGGGGGCAAGTTGGAGATGATGGGGGCAAGTTGGAGCTGATGAGGGTCAAAGTGGAGCTGATGAGGGTCAAAGTAGAGCTGAGGGGGGGCAAGCTGGAGCTGAGGGGGGCAAGTGGAGCTGAGGGGGGGCAAAGTGGAGCTGGTGGGGCAAGTTGGAGCGGATGGGGGGGCAAGTTGGAGCGGATGGGGGCAAGTTGGAGCTGCTGGGGGCATAGTGGAGCTGATAGTGGAAAGTTGGAGCTGAGAGGGCATAGTGGAGCTGGTGGGGGCAAGTTGGAGCGGATGGGGGGCAAAGTGGAGCTGATGGGGGTAAGTTGGAGAGGATGGGGGGCAAAGTGGAGCTGATGGGGTTAAGTTGGAGCTGAGGGGGCAAAGTGCAGCTGAGGGGGCAAAGTGGAGCTGAGGGGGCAAAGTGAAGCTGAGGGGGCAAAATGGAGCTGGTGGGGGCACGTTGGAGCTGATGGGGGCAAGTTGGAGTTGATAGGGGCAAAGTGGAACTGGTGGGCCAAAGTGAAGCTGATAAGGGGCAAGTTGGAGCTGGTGGGGGGCATCTCTTACAGGCATCTCCAGAACAGGGGCAGAGTGGCTCAGGGGGCAGAGAGAGGACAATCATGAAAAGAGGTTGGGTATAAGTAGGCGGGGTATAAAGGGGTGGGACACAAGGGGCGGAGCGAAATGGGCGGCAAAATTAGGTTTTGCCTAGGGTGGCAAAAATCCTTGCACCAGCCCTGACTGTGTGGTGTGTATTACTTTGCTGTACAGCAATAAAGCAATAAACTTCAGTATATGTGTTTATACATTAGTCTGTGCAAATAAAATACTTTGGTCTTGAACTAAATCATTTATTCACTTACATAAATAGCCAGTAATAGGTCATGAAATAACCTAAAAATTCTTACTAATGCCCCGCCCACCAGCCACGCCCCCAACAATATCACCTAAAACTAACGTGTCCCTCTTTGGCCCTGTGAAATGTTGGGAGGTATGCACATACACACAATGAGCGGCAGAGACATGCAAAACACATGTACACACAGACACACTGGAGATGCACACATGGACACACATATGTAACAGAGATGTACACACACAGACACACAACATATATGAGCAGAAACACATGTGCTCATGGGTTGTGTACCCCTCTGGCACTCAAAGGGTTAAGGTACAGAGAGGCATGTCAGAGTTAAATAGCAGTGGGAAGTGTGTTCATACCTGGGAACACTGACTTGTGAAGTCCCTAGAGGGGACTGATGTGGTGCTGATGTGGAGAGACAAATGGGGCAAGCTGGGTTAAAAGTGGGTGGGGCTTAATCGTGAGTAGGGGGCGGGGCTTAACATAAACGTGAAAAATTGTTAGTAATAGGCTGGGGAAGGAGGAGAAGTGGGAGGAGAATGCAAGTTTACAGTGTGAGGGGTTTTAACACACTCCATGAGGGGTAAAACTTGATACAGAACCCTGTGGCAGTCAGTGGGTTAAGTGTGAATCTGATGGGTGTCTGTCCTGTGTCTTGCATGGCAAATGGTGACAGTGAAGAAGTAATTCAGCAATGAGGGCCTACCTTAACACTTTGAGTGCCATTTTGTTCCCCTGGTGATGCAGCACCGTTCAGTGGCTTTACTACAGGTCCTGCTGAGGCCACCGGGAGTCAAGGTGAGTGACTGTGTGTCAGCCATCTTTCTTTCTGGCTTTGTGTGTGTGTATGGGTGTTTGGTGCTGTGTGAGTGTGTGTATGTGTGTGTTATACCTGTGAACTTTTATTTGTGGAGTCCCTCATGTGGTGCTGATGTGGAGAGAGCAATGGGGCAATCTGGGTTAAAAGGGGGTGGGGCTTAATCGCGAGTAGGGGCGGGGCTTAACATAAATATGGAAAAGTGTTAGTAATAGGCTGGGGAAGGAGGAGAAGTGGGAGGGAAATGCAAGTTTACAGTGTGAGGGGTTTGAACACACTCTCTGAGGGGTAAAACTTGATACACAACTCTGTGGCAGTCAGTGGGTTAAGTCTGAATCTGATGGCTGTCTGTCCTGTGTCTTGCATGGCAAATGATGACAGTGAAGAAATAATTGAGCAATGAGGACCTACCTTAACCCTTTGAGTGCAATTTTGTTCCTCTGGTGCTGCAGTACAGGTCCTGCTGAGGCCACTGGGAGTCAGGGTGAGTGACTGTGTGTGTGTATCAGCCATATGTATTTCTGGCTTTGTGTGTGTATGTGGTGCTGTGTGTGTGAGTGGGGGCATGTCTGTTTGGTGCTATGTAAGTGGGGCATTGTGTGTGGTGGTCTGTGTGTGTGAGTGGGGCATGTGTGTGTGTTTGTGTGGTGCTATGTGAGTGGGGCATGTGTGTGAGTTTGGTGCTGTATGAGTGAGGCATGTGTGTTTGTCTGTGGTGTAGGAGCAAGTGGCGGCCATATTGTTTTTTTCTGACTTTGATAGTGGTGGGCGGGCTGCATAGTGGGGGCGGGCCAACTCCCTGCATGATTGAATCACCCAATAGGAGTAGTAACTCCTGCTTTATGCCTCCCCTGGGTGTGTTTTGGCAGGCACAAAGTCTTCTTTTATATATATAGATGTACACACAGCACATGGAAATTATATATATCATACACACAGAGCATCCGAAATTATATACTGTACACACAGCGCATCCGAAATTATATATATCGTACACACAGCCCATTAGAAATTATATATATCTTACACACAGAGCATCCGAAATTATATATAGTACACGCAGCACATCCAAAAATATATTTCTCTGTCGTCCAATACAGGTTACTGGTAACTCTGGGTAGGCGATCCTCCCCTTTAAGTAGGCAGGAACAATTCCAGAATTGTATGCAGGGGGTGGAGCTTACCTTCCCTCCTTGGCTGCAGCTAACCAACCAGCCCCAGAAAGATTTGTTCCTTGGTGAAGATAACACAGGCAAGAGAACAGTTCTGCTATAGTTTTAGAAGTTTTTATTTTTCTGTTAGATACGGAATACCACCATTAGGTGGATTACCATGACTGACAATGCCCTTAGATGTGGCTAGCTCAGTATCCAGGTGCTTTTTGTGGACCTTAAGCCCTGAGGTAGAAAACCTTGATTCCATGTGCTTCCCCAGGAGTTACCCACTGAGGTACTTCTTACTACATGGTGATCTGAAGACAGACGATCAGGAAAGGTGAGCAACCCTTTGAGTGCTGCAGGTCCACTTGTCCCACACTGCCCCTCTGCACAGGGGTGTCTTTGAGTTCTTATTGCACACTCCTGCACTCAGTGGGTCTATCTGTATGTCTGTTGGGTGTTTTGGATCAGGTTTATGTGGTAACTTAACCTGTTAGATGCTGGATTGGCACTTTTGGGGGGGTTTCTAACACTTTTCCTACTGGTTTAGTGTTTTTTTGGATGTCCTCACACGTTCTAATGCTGTTTTACACATTTTAGTATTACACTCTTAATTTTGTAAAATTTGAGTTCTGCGCGTTTAAGGCGCGCTTTACTGCATAGACGCCATTGCTCCGTTCACTTCTATGGGACTGTACTGTTTGGGACATATCTCTGCAACCGTTTAACCTAGCGAATTCAGAGAGAGTGCTCATTTTACTCATCTGCCCTTGCTCTATCATCCGGTTCATGTTTCTAGTGTGTTGGGGTGCTCAGGGGGCTTCGGGCACTGTTTGGGGTTCTTTTCTGGGAAAACTACATTTCCCATCAGTGCTTGCTTCGGTTGCTTGTTTCTGATTGGCTCCTGCCCGTGGCAGCCATTTTGTGATCTTTCCAGAGCGAGTATCCTACGCAGGGCTTGGACTTTCCTTCTCTCCTCTGCTGATTAACCCTTCGCCTGCCAGATAAGTTTATTTTAGCGATTTCTGGGGTGAAACCTTAATCCTACACACTATAATTGGGCGATTTCTTATACAGTAAGGTTATTTGACACTGTGAGAATGTCTGTACCGCTGGAGCTTGGGGCCAGACCTAAGACTAAGGAGGCTGGGGTCTCTGTCTCCCCTATTGTGCATTGCTCTTCCTGTCACTCAGGGCTACCTAGAGAATTCTCAGGTCATTTATGCCCAACATGTTATGATGTCCCTGACAGCATTCCAGGGACCTCCAGCCATGCAATAGAGCCAGCTTGAGTGCAAGAGTTCAAGGGTGGGACTAGGGACCTTAGGTCCACATTGCAACACTTTTCATCCCAGTTACAGGGGGTCTTTCATTCTTGGCAGGCCACCTTATCAGTCAAGTCTTCCCTGCCCAAACTTCAGGGAGTGCCTGATGTGTCAGATTCCTCTGAGGACGAACTATTGGTGGATTTAGATCTTGAGGAATGTTCTGTGTTGGGCTCTTCTCAGGTTTTTGGGGACCCTTTTGAGGCTGATCCTGAACCTTCTGCTGAGGGCCTGATCAGGGCTGTCTTAACTACTCTTAACATTCCCTTAGTTCAGGAGGTTCCTTCTGACCCCTCTGATGTGTTTCAGGGGCCTAAAAAAGCCACTTACTTACTTTCCACCTAACCCCACTCTTGACCGCCTTGTGTCTGAGGAGTGGAAATCCCCGGACAAGAAACCCTCTGTGTCCAAGAAATTTGCCTAGCTTTATCCCTTTTCTGAAGCTGCACTTACTCAATGGGTTCATCCTCCCAAAGTGTATGCTCCTATTTCCAGGCTAAGTCTCTGATGCCTCTGCTCTGAAGGACTGGACTGACAAGAAACTTGAGGTCTCCCTCAAGTCCATTTTTGCCACTGCTGGTTCTGCTATGCGTCTAGCATTCGCAGCAGCATGGGTGAACTGGGCCATTGCGGTCTGGACTGAACAGCTCACCCGGGCTGTCTGTCAGATTGTGCCTACTTCGGATAAGGTGCTTCTTCTTGCCAACATTTCTGAGGCACAGCACTATGTTTCTGCTGCCTTATTTGATGCCATCCATTTGGTGGCCAGGGTTTCCTTTTATGTCTGTGGTGGCCAGACGAGCTCTTTGGCTCAAGATCTGGTCTGCTGACACTGCTTCTAACAAAGCATTACTCTCCCTACCCTTTCAGGGTACCTCCTTGTTTGGGCCAGAACTTAAGGATCTGATCAGTGAGGCCACAGGGGGCAAGAGTACACTTCTACCCTTGGTTCCCAGTAAGAAATTGCCGCTTAAAAGTAATCAGTATTTTCGTTCCTTTCAGAATGAGACACGTCCGGCGAACCAGACGGTTCCCTCAGCTCCATGTACCTCCTCCAAGCCCAAACAACAATGGAAGCCCAAGGTCTCCTCCAAGCCCAAAGCTTCCAAGCCTTCTTCGGCATGACTCGCCGAACCCGGGTCCGCACTCTGCTGTGGGTGGTCGTCTGCGACACTATCACAGCATTTGGGAGGGTTCAGTGGCGGACCCATGGGTTTTACAGGTGGTGACGGAAGGGTACAGGATCCCTTTCATCTCTCTTCCTCCCCTTCGTTTTCTTCCATCTCACACGCCTCAAGGTGCAGAGAAACGCCGTCTGTTCGGCACTGTTCAGGCTCTTCAGGACAAGGATGTTCTGGAGCCAGTGCCAGTTCAGGACAGGGGTATGGTTTTTACTCAAACCTCTTTGTGGTCTCCAAGGAGGATGACGGTTGTCGTCCCATTTTGCACTTGAAGGATCTCAATTCCTTTGTGACACGGACTCATTTTCACCAGGAGTCTCTACGGACGGTGATTGCTGCCATGTTCCCGGGGGAATTCCTTGCTTCTCTGGATCTTCAGGACGTGTACTTACACATTGCCATTCATCCAGAGAGCCAGCAGTACCAATGGTTTGCCTTCGACAGGGGACATTTTCTCTGCTCTTCCATTTGGTCTGACGACAGCTCCTCAGGTATTCAACCGTGTCCTGGGAACCCATTGTTCTTGGAGTTGGTCACCCTAAGAGTAATGAGGGGAACCCAGACGTGGACCCTTTGCTCACAGAGCCTAATCTGTTAAGATGTACCTCACTGATGAGACTTAAGAAGGCTGAAACATACATCTGGGGTTAGCTCTTTCTTTTGTTCAGCGAGGACTTGCCTGGCATTTTGTGGCTGGATTGTCATTTGGCAGGACTAGTATGATATGCTTCAGAAGATTTTCTCTTTGTGTATGGCACTGGTTAGCTAAAAGAGACTGCACCCTAGGAGCGAGGATGCAGCTCCAGTGAGCTTCTTGCATGTATTTGCTAGCTCATGAGCCTAGCTGAGCATCTCTGGCTTTTCTTTCTACATATGCAAATTGCTCTTGGGGTTGGTCACCCTAAGAGTAATGAGGGGAATCCAGATGTGGACCCCTTGCTCACAGTGCCTCGAGGGATCAGCTGCACCTCCCCAATGAGGTCCAAGAAGGCCGAAATGTACGTCTGGGGATAGCTGTTTCCCTTGTTCAGAGAGGACTTGACTGGCATTTTGTGGCTGGACTGTCATTTGATAGGTCCAGTATGATATGCTTCAGAAGATTTCCTCTCTGTGTATGGCACTGGTGAGCTAAAAGTGATTGCACCCTGAGAGCGAGGACACAGTCCCAGTGAGCTTCTTGCATGTATTTGCTAGCTCATGAGCCTAGTAGAACATCTCTGGCTTTTCTTTCTACTTATGCGAATTGCTGTTGGGGTTGGTCACCCTAAGAGTAATGAGGGGAATCCAGACGTGGACCCCTTGCTCACAGTGCTTAGAGTGATCAGCTGCACTTCACCGATGAGGCCCAAGAAGGCCGAAATGTACGTCTGGGGATAGCTGTTTCCCTTGTTCAGAGAGGACTTGACTGGCATTTCGTGGCTGGACTGTCATTTGGCAGAACCAGTATGATATGATTCAGAAGATTTTCTCTCTGTGTATGGCACTGGTGAGCTAAAAGAGATTGCACTCTGGGCAGGAGGACACAGTCCCAGTGACCTTCTTGCATGTATTTTCTAGCTCATTAGCCTAGTTGAGCATCTCTGGCTTTTATTTCTACATATGCAAATTGCTCTTGGGTTGGTCACCCTAAGAGTAATGAGGGGAATCCAGACATGGACCCCTTGCTCACAGTGTCTAGAGGGATCAGCTGCAGCACACCGATAAGACCCAAGAAGGCCAAAATGTACGTCTGGGGGTTAGCTGTTTCCCTTGTTCAGAGAAGATTTGTCTAGCGTTTCGTGGCTGGACTGTCATTTGGCAGGACTAGTATGATATGCTTCAGAAGATTTTCTCTCTGTGCATGGCACTGGTGAGCAAAAAGAGATTGCACTCTGGGCGCGAGGACACAGTCCCAGTGAGCTTCTTGCATGTATTTGCAAGCTCATGAACCTAGTTGAGCATCTCTGTCTTTTCTTTTTACATATGGAAATTGCTTTTGTGTTGGTCACCCTAAGAGTAATGAGGGGAATCCAGACGTGGACCCATTGCTTACAGTGCTTAGAGGGATCATCTGCACTTCATCGATGAAGCCCAAAAAGGCCGAAATATACGTCTGGGGTTAGCTGTTTCCTTTGTTTAGCGAGGCCTTGTCTGGTATTTTGTGGCTGGACTGTCATTTGGCAGGACCACTATGATATGCTTCAGAAGAGTTTCTCTCTGTGTATGGCACTGGTGAGCTAAAAGAGATTGCACGCTGGGTGCGAGGACACGGTCCCAGTGAGCTTCTTGCATGTATTTGCTATTTCATGAGCCTAGTTGAGTATCTCTGGCTTTTCTTTCTACATATGCAAATTGCTCTTGGGGTTGGTCACCCTAAGAGTAAAGAGGAGAATTCAGACATGGACCCCTTGCTTAAAGTGTCTAGAGGGATCAGCTGCAGCACACTGATAAGACCCAAGAAGGCCGAAATGTACGACTGGGGTTAGCTGTTTCCTTTGTTCAGAGAAGACTTGTCTAGCATTTCATGGCTGCGCTGTCATTTGGCAGGACCAGTATGATATGCTTCAGAAGATTTCCTCTCTGTGTATGGCACTAGCGAGCTAAAAGAGATTGCACTCTGGGCGCGAGGACACGGTCCCAGTGAGCTTCTTGCATGTATTTGCTATTTCATGAGCCTAGTTGAGCATCTCTGGCTTTTCTTTCTACATATGCTAATTGCTCTTGGGGTTGGTCACCCTAAGAGTAAAGAGGGGAATCCAGACATGGACGTCTTGCTCACAGTGCCTAGAGGGGCCAGCTTCCCCTCATGGATCTGGTGTTAGTTGTTTTCCTTGTTCAGAGAGGACTTGTCTGGCATTTTGAGGCTGGGCTATCATTTGACAGTACCAGTATGATATGCTTCAGAAGATTTTCTCTCTGTGTATGGCACTGGTAAGGTATAAGAGATTGCACCCTGGATGCGAGGACACAGTCCCAGTGAGCTTCTTGCATGTAGTTGCTAGCTCATGAGCGTAGTTGAGCATCTCTGGCTTTTCTTTCTACATATGCAAATTGCTGTTAGGGCTGGTCACCCTAAGAGTAATGAGGTGAATTCAGACGTGGACCCTTTGCTCAAAGAGCCTAGAGGGATCAGCTGCACCTCACCGATGAGACCCAAGAAGGCTGAAATGTACGTCTGGGGTTAGCTGTTTTCTTTGTTCAGAGAGGACTTGTCTGGTGTTTTGTGGCTGGACTGTCATTTGGCAGTACCAGTATGATATACTTCAGAAGATTTTCTCTCTGTGTATGGCACTGGTGAGCTAAAAGAGATTGCACCTTAGGAGTGAGGACACACTCCCAGTGAGCTTCTTGCATGTATTTGCTATTTCATGAGCCTAGTTGAGTATCTCTGGCTTTTCTTTCTACATATGCAAATTGCTCTTGGGGTTGGTCACCCTAAGAGTAAAGAGGAGAATTCAGACATGGACCCCTTGCTTAAAGTGTCTAGAGGGATCAGCTGCAGCACACTGATAAGACCCAAGAAGGCCGAAATGTACGACTGGGGTTAGCTGTTTCCTTTGTTCAGAGAAGACTTGTCTAGCATTTCATGGCTGCACTGTCATTTGGCAGGACCAGTATGATATGCTTCAGAAGATTTCCTCTCTGTGTATGGCACTAGCGAGCTAAAAGAGATTGCACTCTGGGCGCGAGGACACGGTCCCAGTGAGCTTCTTGCATGTATTTGCTATTTCATGAGCCTAGTTGAGCATCTCTGGCTTTTCTTTCTACATATGCTAATTGCTCTTGGGGTTGGTCACCCTAAGAGTAAAGAGGGGAATCCAGACATGGACGTCTTGCTCACAGTGCCTAGAGGGGCCAGCTTCCCCTCATGGATCTGGTGTTAGTTGTTTTCCTTGTTCAGAGAGGACTTGTCTGGCATTTTGAGGCTGGGCTATCATTTGACAGTACCAGTATGATATGCTTCAGAAGATTTTCTCTCTGTGTATGGCACTGGTAAGATATAAGAGATTGCACCCTGGATGCGAGGACACAGTCCCAGTGAGCTTCTTGCATGTAGTTGCTAGCTCATGAGCGTAGTTGAGCATCTCTGGCTTTTCTTTCTACATATGCAAATTGCTGTTAGGGCTGGTCACCCTAAGAGTAATGAGGTGAATTCAGACGTGGACCCTTTGCTCAAAGAGCCTAGAGGGATCAGCTGCACCTCACCGATGAGACCCAAGAAGGCTGAAATGTACGTCTGGGGTTAGCTGTTTTCTTTGTTCAGAGAGGACTTGTCTGGTGTTTTGTGGCTGGACTGTCATTTGGCAGTACCAGTATGATATACTTCAGAAGATTTTCTCTCTGTGTATGGCACTGGTGAGCTAAAAGAGATTGCACCCTAGGAGTGAGGACACACTCCCAGTGAGCTTCTTGCATGTATTTGCTATTTCATGAGCCTAGTTGAGCATCTCTGGCTTTTCTTTCTACATATGGAAATTGATCTTTGGGTTGGTCACCCTAAGAGTAATGAGGGAAACCCAGACGTGGACCCCTTGCTCACAGTGCCTAGAGAGATAACCTGCACCTAACTGATGAGGCCCAAGAAGGCTGAAATGTATGTCTGAGGTTAGCTGTTTCCCTTGTTCAGAGAGGACTTGTCTGGCATTTTGTGGCTGGGCTGTCATTTGATAGTACCAGCATGATATGCTTCAGAAGATTTTCTTTCTGTGTATAGCACTGGTTAGCTAAAAGAGATTGTACCCTGGGTGTGAGGACACAGTCCCAATCAGCTTCTTGCATGTATTTACTAGCCATGAGCCTAGTTGAGCATCTCAGTCTTTTCATTCTACATATGCAAATTGCTCTTGGGGTTGGTCACCCTAAGAGTAATGAGGGGAACCCAGACATGGACCCTTTGCTCACACGGCCTAGAGGGATCAGCTGCACCTCACCGATGAGGCGCAAGAAGGCTGAAATGTACATCTAGGGTTAGCTGTTTCCCTTGTTTAGAGAGGACTTGTCTAGCGTATTGTGTCTGGACTGTCATTTGGCAGTACCAGTATGATATGCTTCAGAAGATTTCCTCTCTGTGTATGGCACTGGTGAGCTAAAATAGATTGCACCCTGGGAGCAAGGACACAGTTCCAGTGAGTTTCTTGCATGTATTTGCTAGCTCATTAGCCTAGTTGAGCATTTCTGGCTTTTCTTTCTACATATGCAAATTGCTCTTGGGGCTGATAACCCTAAGAGTAATGAGGAGAATCCAGACGTGGACCCCTTGCTCAAAGTGCCTAGAGGGATCAGTTGCACCACACCGGTGAGGCCCATGAAGGCAGAAATGTGCGTTTGGGGTTAGCTGTTTCCTTTGGTAAGAGAGGACTTGTCTGGCATTTTGTGGCTGGACTGTCATTTGGCAGCACCAGTATGATATGCTTCAGAAGATTTTCTCTCTGTATATGGCACCCTGGGTGCGAGGACACAGTCCCAGTGAGCTTCTTGCATGTATTTGCTATTTCATGAGCCTAGTTGAGCATTTCTGTCTTTTCTTTCTACATATGCAAATTGCATTTGGGGTTGGTCACCCTAAGAATAATGAGGGTAATCCAGACGTGGACCCCTTGCTCACAGTGCCTAGATGGATAAGCTGCATCTCAGTGATGAGGCCCAAGAAGGCTGAAATGTATCTCTGGGGTTAGCTGTTTCCCTTGTTCAGAGAGGGCTTGTCTGGTATCTCGTGGCTGGATTGTCATTTGGCAGTACCAGTATGATATGCTTCAGAAGATTTCCTCTCTGTGCATGGCACTGGTGAGCTAAAAGAGATTGCACCCTGGGTGCGAGGACACAGTCCCAGTGAGCTTCTTGCATGTATTTGCTAGCTTATGAGCCTAGTTGAGTATCTCTGGCTTTTCTTTCTACATATGCAAATTGCTCTTGGGGTTGGTCACCCTAAGAGTAAAGAGGAGAATCCAGACATGGACCCCTTGCTTAAAGTGTCTAGAGGGATCAGCTGCAGCACACCGATAAGACCCAAGAAGGCCAAAATGTACGTCTGGGGTTAGCTGTTTCCCTTGTTCAGAGAAGATTTGTCTAGCGTTTCGTGGCTGGACTGTCATTTGGCAGGACTAGTATGATATGCTTCAGAAGATTTCCTCTTTGTGTATGGCACTGGTGAGCAAAAAGAGATTGCACTCTGGGCGCGAGGATACAGTCCCAGTGAGCTTCTTGCATGTATTTGCAAGCTCATGAACCTAGTTGAGCATCTCTGTCTTTTCTTTTTACATATGGAAATTGCTCTTGTGTTGGTCACCCTAAGAGTAATGAGGGGAATCCAGATGTGGACCCCTTGCTCACAGTGTCTCGAAGGATCAGCTGCACCTCCCCAATGAGGTCCAAGAAGGCCGAAATGTACGTCTGGGGATAGCTGTTTCCCTTGTTCAGAGAGGACTTGACTGGCATTTCGTGGCTGGACTGTCATTTGGTAGGTCCAGTATGATATGCTTCAGAAGATTTTCTCTCTGTGTATGGCACTGGTGAGCTAAAAGTGATTGCACCCTGAGAGTGAGGACACAGTCCCAGTGAGCTTCTTGCATGTATTTGCTAGCTCATGAGCCTAGTAGAACATCTCTGGCTTTTCTTTCTACTTATGCGAATTGCTGTTGGGGTTGGTCACCCTAAGAGTAATGAGGGGAATCCAGACGTGGACCCATTGCTTACAGTGCTTAGAGGGATCATCTGCACTTCATCGATGAAGCCTAAAAAGGCCGAAATGTACGTCTGGGGTTAGCTGTTTCCTTTGTTTAGCGAGGCCTTGTCTGGTATTTTGTGGCTGGACTGTCATTTGGCAGGACCACTATGATATGCTTCAGAAGAGTTTCTCTCTGCTTATGGCACTGGTGAGCTAAAAGAGATTGCACTCTGGGAGCGAGGACACAGTCCCAGTGAGCTTCTTGCATGTATTTGCTAGCTCATGAGCCTAGTTGAGCAGCTCTGTCTTTTCTTTCTACATATGCAAATTGCTCTTGGGGTTGGTCACCCTAAGAGTAAAGAGGGGAATCCAGACATGGACCTCTTGCTCACAGTGCCTAGAGGGGTCAGCTTCCCCTCACGGATCTGGTGTTAGTTGTTTCCCTTATTCAGAGAGGACTTGTCTGGCATTTTGTGGCTGGGCTGTCATTTGATAGTACCAGCATGATATGCTTCAGAAGATTTTTTTTCTGTGTATGGCACTGGTGAGCTAAAAGAGATTGTACCCTGGGTGTGAGGACACAGTCCCAATCAGCTTCTTGCATGTATTTACTAGCTCATGAGCCTAGTTGAGCATCTCTGTCTTTTCATTCTACATATGCAAGTTGATCTTTGGGTTGGTCACCCTAAGAGTAATGAGGGGAACCCAGACGTGGACCCCTTTCTCACAGTGCTTAGAGGCATCATCTGCACTTCACCGATGAGGCCCAAGAAGGCTGAAATGTACGTCTGAGGTTAGCTGTTTGACTTGTTTAGAGAGGCCTTGTCCGGTATTTTGTGGCTGGACTGCCATTTGGCAGGACCACTGTGATATGCTTCAGAAGATTTCCTCTCTGTGTATGACACTGGTGAGCTAAAAGAGATTGCACCCTAGGAGCGAGGGCACAGTCCCAGTGAGCTCTTTGCATGTAGTTGCTAGCGCATGAGCCTAGTTGAGTATCTCTGGCTTTTCTTTCTACATATGCAAATTGCTCTTGGGGTTGGTCACCCTAAGAGTAAAGAGGAGAATTCAGACGTGGACCCCTTGCTTAAAGTGTCTAGAGGGATCAGCTGCAGCACACTGATAAGACCCAAGAAGGCCGAAATGTACGACTGGGGTTAGCTGTTTCCTTTGTTCAGAGAAGACTTGTCTAGCATTTCATGGCTGGACTGTCATTTGGCAGGACCAGTATGATATGCTTCAGAAGATTTCCTCTCTGTGTATGGCACTAGCGAGCTAAAAGAGATTGCACTCTGGGCGCGAGGACACAGTCCCAGTGAGCTTCTTGCATGTATTTGCAAGCTGATGAACCTAGTTAAGCATCTCTGTCTTTTCTTTCTACATATGGAAATTGCTCTTGGGGTTGGTCACCCTAAGAGTAATGAGGGGAACCCAGACGTGGATCCCTTGCTCACAGTACCTAGAGGGATCTGCTGCACTTCACCGAAGAGGCTCAAGAATGCTGAAACATACATCTGGGGTTAGCTGTTTCCCTTGTTCAGAGAGGACTTGTCTGGCATTTTGTGGCTGTATTGTCATTTGACAGTACCAGTATGATATGTTTCAGAAGATTTTCTCTCTGTGTATGGCACTGGTGAGCTAAAAGAGATATGCACCCTGGGTGTGAGGACACAGTCTCAGTGAGCTTCTTGCATGTATTTGCTAGCTCATGAGCCTAGTTGAGCATCTCTGGCTTTTCTTTCTACATATGCAAATTGCTCTTGGGGTTGGTCACCCTAAGAGTAATGAGGGGAACCCAGACATGGACCCTTTGCTCACACGGCCTAGAGGGATCAGCTGCACCTCACTGATGAGGCGCAAGAAGGCTGAAATGTACGTCTGGGGTTAGCTGTTTCCCTTGTTTAGAGAGGACTTGTCTAGCGAGGACTTGTCTAGCGTATTGTATCTGGACTGTCATTTGGCAGTACCAGTATGATATGCTTCAGAAGATTTTTCACTCTGTATATGGTACTGGTGAGCTAAAAGAGATTGCACCCTGGGAGCAAGGACACAGTTCCAGTGAGTTTCTTGCATGTATTTGCTAGCTCATTAGCCTAGTTGAGCATCTCTGGCTTTTCTTTCTACATATGCAAATTGCTCTTGGGGCTGATCACCCTAAGAGTAATGAGGAGAATCCAGATGTGGACCCCTTGCTCAAAGTGCCTAGAGGGATCAGTCGCACCACAACGATGAGGCCCAAGAAGGCAGAAATGTGCGATTGGGGTTAGCTGTTTCCTTTGGTAAGAGAGGACTTGTCTGGCATTTTGTGGCTGGATTTTCATTTGGCAGGACCTGTATGATATGCTTCAGAAGATTTCCTCTCTGTATATGGCACCCTGGGTGCGAGGACACAGTCCCAGTGAGCTTCTTGCATGTATTTGCTAGCTCATGAGCCAAGAAGGCTGAAATGTGTGTCTGGGGATAGCTGTTTTCCTTGTTCAGAGAGGACTTGTCAGGTATTTTGTGGCTGGACTGTCATTTGGCAGTACCAGTATGATATGCTTCAGAAGATTTTCTTTCTGTGTATGGCATTGGTGAGCTAAAAGAGATTGCACCCTGGGCATGAGAACACAGTCTCAATGAGCTTCTTCCATGTATTTGCTATCTCACGAGCCTAGTTGAGCAACTCTGACATTTCTTTCTACATATGCAAATTGCTCTTGGGGCTGGTCACCGTAAGAGTAATGAGGAGAATCCAGACGTGGACCCTTGCTCACAGTACCTTGATGGATCAGCTGCATCTCACCGATGAGACCCAACAAGGCTGAAATGTATGTCTGAGGTTAGCTGTTTCCCTTTTTCAGAGAGGACCTGTTTGGCATTTTGTGGCTGGAATGTTATTTGGCAGAACCAGTTTGATATGCTTCAGAAGATTTCCTCTCTGTGTATGGCACTGGTGAGATAAAAAAAAATTGCACCCTGAGCGCAAGGACACAGTTCCAGTGAGCTTCTTGCATGTATTTGCAAGCTCGTGAGCCTAGTTGAGCATATCTGTCTTTTCTTTCTACATATGGAAAGTGCTCTTGGGGTTGGTCACCCTAAGAGTAATGAGGGGAATCCAGACATGGAACCCTTGCTCACAGTGCCTAGAGGGATCAACTGCACCTCACCGATGAGGCTCAAGAAGGCTGAAATGTACATATGGGCTTAGATGTTTCCTTGTTCAGAGAGGACTTATCTGGCATTTTGTGGCTGGGCTGTCATTTGGCAGTATGATATGCTTCAGAAGATTTTCCCTCTGTGTATGGTACTGGTGAGCTAAAAGTGATTGTACTCTGGGAGCGAGGGCACAGTTCCCGTGAGCTTCTTGCATGTATTTGCTAGCTCATTAGCCTAGTTGAGAATCTCTGGCTTTTTTTTGTACATATGCAAATTGCTCTTGGGGTTGGTCACCCTAAGAGTAATGAGGGGAATCCAGACGTGGACCCCTTGCTCACAGTGCTTAGAGGGGTCAGCTGCACTTCATAGATGAGGTTTAAGAAAGCCGAAACGTACGTCTGGGATTAGATGTTTCTTCTTCAGAAAGGACTTGTCTGGCATTTTGTAGTTGGACTGTCATTTGGTAGGGTCTGTATGATATGCTTCAGAAAATTTCCTCTCTGTGTATTGCACTGGTAAGCTAAAAGAGATTGCACCCTGGGCGTGAGGACACAGTCCCAGTGAGCTTCTTGCATGTATTTGCTAGCTCATGAGCCTAGTTGAGCATATCTGTCTTTTCTTTCTACATATGGAAATTGCTCTTGGGGTTGGTCACCCTAAGAGTAATGAGGGGAACCCAGACGTGGACCCCTTGCTCACAGTGCCTAGAGGGATCTGCTGCACATCACCGAAGAGGCCAAAAAGGCTGAAATGTGCATCTTGGGTTAGCTGTTTCTCTTGTTTATAGAGTACTTGTCTGGCGTTTCGTGGCTGGACTGTCATTTGGTAGGACCAGTATGATATGCGTCAGAAGATTTCCTCTCTGTCTATGGCACTAGTGAACTAAAAGAGATTGCACCCTGGGCGTGAGGACACAGTGACCTTCTTGCATGTATTTGCTAGCTTATGAGCCTAGTTGAGGATCTCTGGCTTTTCTTTCCACATATGCAAATTGCTCTTGTGTTGGTCACCCTAAGAGTAATGAGGGGAATCAAGACATGGACCCCATGCTCACAGTACCTAGAGGGATTAGGGGCACCTCACCGATGAGTGTCGGGGGTTAGCTGTTTCTCTTGTTCAGAGAGGACTTGTCTGGCATTTTGTGGCTGGACTGTCATTTGGCAGGACCACTATGAAATGCTTCAGAAGATTTCTTCTCTGTGTATGGCACTGGTGAGCTAAATGAGATTGCACTCTGGGCGCGAGGACATAGTCCCAGTGAGCTTCTTGCATGTATTTGCTAGCTCTTGAGCCTAGATGAGCATCTGTGGCTTTTCTTTCTACATTCCCTCTGGCTTACATCTTTCTCCCCTCCCAGTGTTGCACAGGGTGTTACGGAAATTTGAGTTTGAGTTCCCTTAAGGTTCAGACTTCTGCGCTTTCTGTTTTCTTTCAGAGGCGCATTGCCATCCTTCCTGATGTCAGGGGTTTTCTTCCAGGGCATTGCTCATGCTCGTCCTGCCTTTAAGATTCCTGCTCCTCAGTGGGATCTTAACTTATGGGTCCTTCAGCGCCCTCCATTTGAGTCTTTGGCTACTATTCCTGTACGCCTCTTGACATGAAAAATGGCCTTTCTCCTGGAGATTGTGTCTGTCCGCCGTGTCGCGGAGTTACATGCTCTGTCTTTAGACCACCCTATTTGGTGTTTCATAAGGACAAGGCGGTACTCCGCATTTCTCAGGAGTTTCTCCTGAAGGTGGTCTCTGAGTTCCACATCAATCAGGAGATTGTGGTGCCCTCTTTCTGCCCGAACTCCACCTCTGACAAGGAGAGGGATCTCCACTTGTTAGACGTGGTGCGTTGTCTCAAGTTTTATGTATATCGCACTGAGTCCATCAGAAAATCAGACGAGATGTTCGTCATTCCTGAGGGTCCTAGAGCAGGAAGACCTGCATCCAAAGTGACTGTTGCTTCTTGGATCAAGTTCACTATTCATAAGGCTTATGAGCTGAGGAAGAAGCCTGTCCCCTTCAGGGTCACGGCTCATTCTACAAGATCTGATGGGGCCTCTTGGGCTTACAAGAATCAGGCCTCTGCTGATCACTTGTGCAAGGCTGCCACTTGGTCGTCTGTACACACCTTTTCGAAGCACTACAGTGCTGATGTGCTGGCATTGGCTGATGCCAGCTTTGGGAGGAAAATGCTGGAGGCAGTCTTGCCTGTCTAGGATTTCCTTCGGTTATTGGTGCTTCCTTCACTTTTGAGCCCTGTTGGCTCTAGTTCAGTGTGCTGTGTAACAGTTCCTGGGGTGTTGTTACCCCTGTTTAGTGTCATTGTTTTGTTCATATTTGAACTGGTGATTTTGGGGGCCTTGCTCCTGGTCCTTGTCTTACTTCCCACCTCTGGGAAACTCAATGGTTGGACATCCCAGAGTTACCAGTAACCTGTATTTGACAACAGAGAAAAGAGGATTTTAGTCTTACCTGTTAAATCCTTTTCTCTTAGTTCATACAGGTTACTGGTCTCCCACCCTGTAAAGGGACCATGCTTGGCTCTCCTGTGGCAGACCGTGGGGGTCCTTCGGGGTCATGCTCACAGGAGTTTTCTTTCCCTTCTACTATCTAGTCAATAGTTAGTGTCTCAAATCTTTGTGGAGCTGGTTGGCTAGCTGCAGCCAAGGAGGGAGGGTAGGCTCCACCCCCTGCATACAATTCTAGAATTGTTCCTGCCTACTTAAAGGGGTGGATCGCCTACCCAGAGTTACCAGTAACTTGTATGGACTAAGAGAAAAGGATTTAACAGGTAAGACTAAAATCCTCTTATTGTACACACAGTGCATCCGAAATTATATATATCTTACACACAGAGCATCCGAAATTATATATTGTACACAGCGCATCAGAAATTATTTATCATACACACAGCGCATCCGAAATGATATATATCGTGCGCACAGTGCATCAGAAATTATATATCATACACACAGCACATCCAAAATTATTTATATTGTAAACACATAACATCCGAAATTATATATATCGTAAGAACAGTGCATGTGAAAATATATATTGTATACGCAGAGCATCCAAAATCATATATTGTACATGCAGCTCCTCTAAAACCATATACCATACACAAGTAACATCTGAAATGATATATATCGTTCACACGGTGCATCCGAAATAATATATTGTACATACGCTATAATGTATCCAAAATTATATCTTTTACATGCAGCACATTATATATCGTACAAAAATTGCTTCTGAAATGTTATCGTACACACAAAGTATCAGAAATTATATATATCGTACACACAGCACATCTAAATTATATACAGTACTGTGCAAAAGTTTTAGGCAGGTGTGAAAAAATGCTGCAAAATAAGAATACTTTCAAAAAGAGACATGTTAATAGTTTATTTTTTTATCATTTAACAAAACGCAAAGTGAATGAACTGAAGAAAAATCAAATCAATATTTGGTGTGACCTCCCTTTGCCTTCAAAACACATCAGTTCCTCTAGGTACACTTACACACAGTTTGTAAGGAACCTGGCAGGTAGGTTGTTCCAGACATCTTGGAGAACTAACTACAGATCTTTTGTGGATTTAGGCCCCTCAGTTGGTTCTCTCTCTTCATGTAATCCCAGACAGACTCGATGATGTTGAGATCAGGGCTCTGTGGGGGCCACACCATCACTCCTTGTTCTTCTTTATTCTGAAGGTCGTTCTTAATTACTTTTGTTGTATGTTTGGAGTCGTCATGCTGCAGAATAAATTTGAGGCCCTGATGGTATTGCATGATGGATAAGTATCTGACTGTATTCTCATAATTTAGGAGACCATTAATTCTGACCAAAACCCCAACTCCATTTGCTGAAATGCAGCCCCAAACTTGCAAGGAATCTCCACCATGCCTCACTGTTGCCTGCACACCCTCATCCTTGTTCTGCTCTCCAGCCCTTTGGCTGTATATTTGGGGTCATTGTCATGCTGCAGAATAAATTTGGGGCGAATCAGATGCCTCCCTGATGGTACTGCATGATAGATAAGTATCTGCCTGTACTTCTCAGCATTGAGGAGACCATTAATTCTGACAAAATCCCTAACTCAAGGAACCTCTACCATGCTTCACTGTTGCCAGCAGATACTCATTCTTGTACCGCTCTCCAGCCTATCTACTTACAAACTTCCTTGGGCTACAGCCAAATATTTCAAATTTTGATTCATCAGTCCAGAGCAGCTGCTCCCATTTTTCTTCACCCCAGTTCCTTCGTTTTTGTGCATGGTTAAGTCGCCTGGCCCTGTTTCCATGTCAGAGGTATGACTTTTTGGCTGCAAGTCTTCCATGAAGACCACTTCTGACCAGACTTCTCTGGAAAGTAGATGGGTGTACCAGGATCCAATTGTTTTCTGCCAATTCTGAGGTCATGGCACTGCCGGACATCTTCTGATTGCGAAGAGAAGTAAGCATGATGTGTCTTTCATCTGTTGCACTAAGTTTCCTTGGCTGATCACTGTGTCTACTGTCCTCAGTGTTGCCCATTTCTTTGTGTTCTTCGAAAGAGCTTGGACAGCACATCTTGAAACCCCTGTCTGCCTCGAAATTTCTTCATGGGAGAGACCTTGCTTATGAAATAACTACCTTGTGTATTGTTGCTGTCCTCAGGCTTGCCATGGTGTATGACTTTTAACATTAAACTTCTTCAGCAACTTCACCTTGTTAGCTAAGTTTGGCTGTTCCTCACCAGTTTTATTCCTCCTACACAGCTGTTTATTTTTCAGTTAATGATAGTGTTTCAACCCACATATTATACTGATGATCATTAGCACCTGTTTGGTATAATTGTTTAATCATACACCTGACTATATGCCTACAAAATCCCTGACTTTGTGCAAGTGTACCTAGAAGAACTGATGCTGTTTTGAAGGCAAAGTGTGGTCACACCAAATATGGATTTGATATTGTTCTTCTGTTCACTCACTATGCATTTTGTTAACTGATAAAAAAAAATATTAACATGTCTATTTTTTAATGCATTCTTACTTTACAGCATTTTTTCACACCTGCATAAAATGTTTTCACATTACAGTATATCCAGGAGAGGAGTGTAACACAAAGAGAGTGAGGCTGATGTGTGTCCAGAAGAGAAGTGTAACACAAAGAGAGTGAGGCTGATGTGTGTCCAGGAGAGGAGTGTAACACAAAGAGAGTGAGGCTGATGCGTGTCCAGAAGAGAAGTGTAACACAAAGAGAGTGAGGCTGATGTGTGTCCAGGAGAGGAGTGTAACACAAAGAGAGTGAGGCTGATGCGTGTCCAGAAGAGAAGTGTAACACAAAGAGAGTGAGGCTGATGTATTAGGCAGAACTGGAGCATTTATTTGGAAAACCAGCTGCACTTTATGGAATAAATAATTTCCCACTGATTTATATGGGTTTTTTTAAATCTTCAATTGATTTATTCTATAAATGTGTCAATGGTCTGCGGAGCCCCGTACAGTCTATAGGAGGAGAGAACAGTGGACTGGTCAGATCTATCAGTCTGCTGATCCTTGTACAGTCCATAGGAGGGTAGAACAGTTGACTGGTCAGATCTATCATTCTGTGGAGCCCTGTACAGTCTTCAGGGTGGGAGAGTCGTTGACTGGTTAGTCTGCTCTGGATGGTCAGGTGATCCGGTTAGTTAGTAATCCTCTGTTATCCTCCAAGAGACCCTCCACACGTTCTCTCTGTAAAACAGAACAGGTAAACGGACAATAAAGAGTGATCTAGTTCACTCCTAATATACATGTATCAGAGCGATCTGCTCTCTATATTATACGTTCTTCCAAGCATACATCCCATTGACTTGAGGTTCTTAACAATGTGCTTCCAAAGAAAGGTTTGAATGCATTCAAATGTATACTTAGCTCTCACCTCCTTCTAATACACAGACACTGGGATACCTAACCTTCACTTGTTCTCCTTCATGCACCCCATCACCAACAAAAATAGGATTTTAGTGTTCTTACCTGTTAAATCCTCTTCTCTTTATTCCATATAGAACCATGTGGTTGAGTCCCTCCTTCTGGAGGGCAGGACACATCTGACAGAGTCTTATGGATGGAGACTCCCTCCTCCTCCTCCTCCAGCACAAACCTCCCCCGCCTACTAGCTCCCAGAATTCATGTGATGAAGCCACACATACAAAGTGGGGAAGAGAAGACAAAAATCTCTTACGAGAAAAGACTCTAAAAAGGACTCCGCTGCCAGGAAGGCAAGGCCACAAAACAAAGGTCCCTTTCTTTGGGTAGGAGACCTAGGTTCCAAATAGACTAAAGAGAAAAGGAATTAACAGGTAAGAACACTAAATCGAATTTTCTCTGACGTCCAATATGGAACACAGATCACATGGGGATATACCAAAGCCAAGCTTCCAGAGGTGGGGGAAAAAAAAGGAGAAAGGACCTCACACACATCCCCATGATACCGGAGTTCCCCAGGACTATCCAGTATTTGAATACCCCAAGCAGTAAGTGTCAACGGATACTGAACTTAGTACACAAGGACAAGAACCAACAGGGCTCAGAAACTACCGAACAACAGTATGGCATAACAAAGAGGACAGGTCCCTCTACAGGCAGGACTGCCTGCAGGACTTTCCAGCCAAAGCCAGCCTCAGTCGAGCCCAGAATATCAACAAGCTAGTGTCTGCCGAATGTATACATGGAGGACCAATTTGCTGCCTTGCACAACTGTCCGCCATGACATGAATCTTGTAGGCCCAAGAGGCACCTACAGACCTGGCAGAATGTGCTGTGATCTTGAAGGGAACAAGTTTCTTCAGACTTCATATGCCTGTTGTATGGTAGCCTTGATCTGTGAGGTGATGGTGAACTTGGAAACATCCTGACCCACTCTAGGACTCTTAGGCATGACAAACAGAGAGCTAGCCTTACAAAAAGGCTCAGTATGATGCACATAAAATTAAAGGCAACGCACTACATCTAACAAATGGGAATCCTTCTCCCTGTCAGACTTAGGGTGAAGACAAAAGGACTGCACAACAATCTCCTGATTGATGTTAAACTCAGAGTCCAGCTTGGGAAGAAATTCCTGAGAGGTTCGGAACACCATCTTATTCTTAAGAAAAACCCTGACAGGTGTTTTACAAGACAAAGCTTGCAACTCAGCGACTCTCCGCACCGAATCAAAGCCTAGAGAAAAACCATACTGAGTGTCAGCTGATGCAGAGAAATGGAAGCAAGTGGCTTGAAAAGGATGCCTCTGCAAAACACCCAGAGCCAGGTTAAGATCCCAAGGAGGAGTGAGAGCCTTAAAGAAAGGGAAGGCATGAGCCACCCCCTTCAAAAAAATCTTGAAATCTCGAATGTTGGCAATACATCTCTGTAAAAACACAGAGCCGAGATATGAACCTTAAAGGAGATCAAGCTGAGCCCTTTGTTCACACCATCCTGGAGGAAAGACAACACCAATGGAACGTCAAAATCTTGTGAGGATAGAGCCTTGTCCATGTACCTCTTATGAAAAACAGATCAGACCCTATGGTATGCCTTGGGAGAGACTGGCTTTCTGGCCCGAATCATGGTGGAAACAACTTCCACAGAGAAACCTTTCCACCTCAGGATGTCGGCTTCAAGATCCATGCCATCAAAGCATCAAGCATCAAAGCCATTTTAGCCACAACCTCTTGCCACAGGAAACCTTAGAGCAAGAGATCTGGCCCAGGAGGAAGACGAACTACTCCGGAATCAAAAGACTGACCATGTCCGCAAACCACAGCCAATCAGAATGCCGGTTAATCCGTCCAACCTGATCTTCCACAGCACCCTGGATATGAGAGGAATTGGAGGAAACACATAAGCAAGGTGGAAGTTCCACTGGATCGACACTGCATCTGTAGCAAAGGCCAGAGGATCTCCCCACCGGAACCTTTCTATTGTCCCTGGTGGCTATGAGTTCTATGGTCGGCACACCTCACAGCTGCACAATCAGATTTCTGAACTGAGTTCCCACTCTCCTGATCTATGTCTTGGTGACTGAGAAAGTCAATCAGAACATTTTCTACCCCTGGAATGTGAACGGCTGAGATGGCCGGAATGTGGGCCTCTGCCCAACCAAGCATGTACCTCACCTCAAACCAGGCGGCTGCACTGCAAGTGCCCACCTGGAAATTGATTTATGCCACAGCTGTGGCATTATCCGACTGCACCCTCACTGACTTCCCCAACAGAAGTGAGATCCAGTAGATGAGGGCCAACCAGATTGCCCTGAGATGCTTGGCTGGATCCTGGGGCAATAATGTGCTCTTACCACCAGCAGTGTCAATGATAATCTGTTTCAGTGCAGGTCCAAACAGGGACCTGCCCTGAATAGGCAAGAAAAACAGTGACTTCTTAGAAGATTGGTCTGCAGATCAAATCAGTGTGCGATGCGTAGCAACAGAAAAGGCTGAGGCCTTAACAGATATTTTAACCACCTCAAAAAGCACCTCACACACTTAGTTGTTGGCCTCTTTAATGTTAGCCGTAAGAACCAACAACTCCACATTGGGGATGTGACGGATACCCATACTCAGACTTATTAGCTCAGTCAAAACTGTGCTTCCTTAACACTGGGCAACACTCAGAAACTCCACCAGCCAGGAACCAGGATCACAGCTCCATTCACCTTAGGCAGGACTCAGTGTAGGGTGAACACACTCTGGAGACAGCAAGCAGCCCCAAGCAGGTTTAGAATAAGAACTATTTTATTGAATCAAACACACAGCTTATATACACTTACAGAGACTCTTATCAAGATCAGCATGTAAACTAGGACTTGGGACAGTGTTGCTACGCTTGACCAATCAGCCACCAACACCCTTATCAAGATAAGAATGCAAATTAGGACTTGGAAATGGGACATTCTAACTGGATCATAAATAACCTCCATTGATTGGTCAAGGAAGCACAGCAGGGATCAATTAACATTCCAATCATTCCTTAGCACAGACCAGAAGTACCCAGCCCCCCACTCCCAGCTACCAAATCCCTTTGCAGAATTTATATTATAACACCACACACTATTACATTAAACCACACAATATACAATACAATGAGCAGTATTTCAACTGTTATAATCCTAGAGGTGAACGTCACCACATATCCCTCTGCTGATTCCCCCAATAAGTCCAAGGGCAGTCCTTTTCTGTGACACCATGTGCCCGTCAAGCAGCACAGGGTGACTTAGACCCATGAGGGGACTGGGACGCTGGGAAAGCCGCTTCCCCATGCACAGAGTCCATAGTCTGTAGGAAAGGGGCTGTCCCCCAGGCCCCTCCAGGAGCCATGCGCCCGGTGGTTTCCATGACAGGGGACATCAGCACAGACAGCCTCAACCAGATTTTCAACCCAAAAGGCAACAGCCCTGTTAACCCAGGCAGAGGCAAATACAGGTCTGAGTGCTGCACCAGTGGCAGCAAAGGCAGCCTTGAGGATAGTCCAGCTTCTTGTCTGCTGGCTTCTTCAGGCCTGCTTCATCCTCAAGAGGAAGAGCAGTAGTCTTAGCCAAATGTTAAATAGAAGGGTCCATGGTTGGTGGTAAGGCTCACTGCACCAGGGCCGTCTCAGAAAAAGGATACTGCTTAGAAAACCTTTTTCAAGTATCTTCCACTCATCCAAAAGGATCTGGTCAAGAATGGCATTAGGAGCGAAGAAAGGAGAAGACTTCTTATGCCTCTGAAAGACATCCATAGAGACCAGGAGGGCCTCCAAAACTGCCCTAATGAGCCCCTCAGCTGAGGAGAGGAAGATCAGCCTCACAGGAATCTCCATAGGAGTAGGAAGAATCCATATCTTCATGTTCGCTGTCATCCTCATCCCCCTATAGAGAAAGGAATTTGTGCCACTAAAGACAGTATTGTCTTGACCCAGGCTGGCATTTGATCGGTGCTAGAGGGTCCCGGAGGAATAGTTGGCACCACAGCGAAGAGGGGCAGAGAGATCCTGAATACGCTCTGTGAAGCCGCATTTGGCATGAGGAACAATATGGGGGGGGCACCCCTGAGTCCTTTGCCTTGGATTTACCCCCATGCCTGACATACTTCCCAATAAAGTGCCCCAACACTAGTATAAAATACTAGAAATATGCCCAGAACAATCTATCACCCCTAAAATCACAGAAAATACTCTTATTTGGCAAGTGAAGGGTTAATCTGGAGAAGAAAAGTGAATAGGATAAGCAAGAGAGACGTAAAATGGTCACTGCAAAACTGACAGGCAGTCGGAAGAAAGCCAGTGAAATGGGCATTCGTGACACATAGTCTTCTCTGTTGCCTAGCAATGCCTACAGCTCTGTCTGTGGAATCGTCATGATCTCCCCTGGACAATTAAGAAGTAGACTGTATAACAGGACATGAGGAGACAAGCAGACAGAACCCCCTCTGACCGTCCTACTTTAAACGGTTGCAGAGATATGTCCCATATAAGCCTTACTCATAGAAGTCAATGGAGCAAAGATGGAGGTGGGTGGGCTCCCGTTCTTAAAGGAGCCACTAAAATAGGCTGAAATTAAAAAAAAATGACCCAGAGACCCAAAAAAATTCAGGAAACATCTGAGGGCAACATAAAACTAAGGCACAAGGGGAAATTAACACAACCCCAAAGCCCCAGAAATAAGAAAATAGCCAAAATGGCAGTGAAAGGGTTAACCCAATAGAAAGAATCATCCATCTTTACTCCAGAGGCCCTGCAGAGACAACACATAGATAAACAACATACCCACAGTGAGTGCATAACGCCCCTGTATGGAGAGGCAACATGACTGGGACATAAGTGGACCAAGGCAGTCAAAGGGTTACTTACCGGTCTCCTGACTTCAGGTTACCATTGTAGAGAGAAGTAAACAGAGACCTGAGCGACTCTGTTAGGAGAGAAAACTTGGTAGTAAAATTCCCTCCACAGGGCTTGAAAGGTCCATAAAGCACCTGTACACTGGTCAGTCCACTCCAGGGAAGTCCAGTAATGGTGACCCACCTAATGGGGGATTATACAGCCCCATATCTGGGAATTAAAACAAGAGAAAAAACCGAGACTGTGTCTTGCCCTGCCAGCTTCAACCAGGACACATGAATTCTGGGTGTTAGTAGGTGTGTGGGGGGGGGGGAGGTTTGAGCTGGAGGAGGAAGTCTCTACCCATAAGACTCTGTCTTCTCCAGGAGAGACCCAACCCCATGGTACCTGTGGTCCATATTGAACATAAGAGATCCTGTTTTTTTACCTTTAAATACCTCCACATTTCTTCCCTCATCTCTCTATATATATTCATGGTTACTTCTGATTGGCGCACACCTCCCTTCTCCTTACAACAAACATACCACTGTGTCATCTCCCACCTCAAACCATTCTCACTTTCTGCCCCTCATCTCTGGGACTCCATTCATGTCCACCTAAATCTACAGCTGCCCCCAACTACCCTGTATTCCTGCCTTGTATAGCACTGGCATCATGCACAGTCTATTGGCAATATCAGTGCATCACACTTGCCACCCTCGTTACTGTCTGCTTGTGTACTATTACCCAATTATACTGTAAGTTCCTAGGCCAGGGACCTCTTTACAATTGTTTATATGGTTGTGGGACTTCACATAGTCCTTATTTAATTTCACGTAACTGCTGCAGAAGCCTTGTGCTTGACTGAGTCAACCACAGTGGGTTCCCCAAGAAAAAGCACAGGTCAGGCTGAAGGACTGCAATCATGAACACTATTATTCCGGAGAGCTTGGTAGTGTGTCTGAACATGACTGATGTCTATTCCCACCTGGAGGTGACAGAGAACGTGAGTACAAGTGACCCCAACACAGCACACACTCCCCGGCTTTATGTCCGTTCCCCATGGAGCTCCGAAGCAGTCAGCGGTCTGAGTTCCTCCAGCTTGTTCTCAGGAGCTCAGAGCAAACAATCTGGAGGTGAGCCGCACCCAAGGTAATCGGAAGCAACCAATTTAGGGGCTGTTAGTAGGGTGCCGTTAGAGACCCTTTTCAATCCCTACCAAAAGCCCTACATTACCCAATGACTCAGATTTCCCTCTACTATGGAGTCTTCCAAACAATCCCATTAGGCCTGATGACACCCCCCACCCATAGAGTAGTGCATTGTTCTGATGACACCCTGCGCATTCTGAGAGAGAGGCTATCTCTGTGCACTTGCTGACTGCCTAGATCCTCAGGACAACCAGTTTCTGACTCCAGGCTACAGATCCCAGGGAGGTGGAACAGAGGACCCAGGGACAAGGGAATGAGGCTCTGCATAGCCAAGGCAGGCAAGACCTTTATTATGAGTGGCACCCCAGCTCTCAAACAAAACTCTAAGCCTATGTTGAAACGTAGCCTGCTAATGTCCAGTACCCAGAGTCTGCCAGTAGGGGGCGGAAGTTACTGAGTCCCATATAGTGTACAATTTTAAATGCACCCCCTGAAGAAGTGAGCAGTGGCCTGACCTCTACTGATCACCTGCAGACTCACAAGCTCCTCTCCGGACAGACATAATCCAAACCACAATAAGAAAAGAGATAGAGGCCGCAGACCCATCTAAGAGCTCATCTGCTATATAAGTGTGTCATTCACCTACCTTAACCCTTGGTGTGTCAGTCGCAATGCTTTGTTTACCCCTCTGTCAGTCAAAGGGTTAACATGAACCTGTCACCTTAAGATACCTTTTGTTTGTTTTACAGAGGGGTAAACTAATAATTAATAATTAATCTGCAAAATAAATCATTTTGAGAAAAGAACATTTTTGTGCCAATGGCACAGTCTGGCATTTTTTGCTAATTCCCTGCACAGTATGCTAATTAGTTGTGTTTCAGACCAATCTCAACCCTCTTTGTGCTATTAGACACACCCCCAGTGTGCGTGGGCTCTGCCTGGATTCATTCATAGCACAGTGTGTGGGGGAATGTTGGTCCAGCACAGACACTAATTAGTATAAAGTGCCGGACTGTGCCATCAGCAAATACAGGTTGATTTCTCAAAAACTATTTGTTACAAACAAATGGCCAATACAAACTATAGACAGTCTGTACTTCTCTTTACAATTAAGTAGATTTAAGGTGAAAGGTCCACTTTAATCCGAGCAGAAAATCCCAAAATGCCACTACGAATCCATTCTGTGTGGATTGCTTCTCCACAATTAATTTTAATTAGAACGTGGTCCCTTGTCCGTGCTGGCATCTTATTTCCTGGGCACATGGTCTCCAAACGCCTCCTGCTGAAGACTTCTAAACCTTAAAATGGATAGTGCCGTGTTCCTATTAAGGCAACGTGGATCAATATCATTGTTTATAATGAAACATACCTTTCTAACTGTTCAAAATATTGTAGCCTTTGTTTTACTTTATATTAAAGTATCCCACTCCCACCCCTTTCCCCACACCTAACACTGATCCCCTCAGATTAGAAATCCAGCGGGGTGACCAGACAGACTGAGATGAGGGACAATCCTCTGTCGGTCAGTATAAGGTAAAACCATGCAGCTCTTGATGAAGTATGAATTAAAGATTCGTTTTAGGAAACTGGTCCATGCTGAATTCATTGGTAATGGCAGTTAGTGTGCCTTTAATCTGGGCAGAAAATGCTAACTGTAAGGGCAAATAGGGTACTGTCCTGTAAATAGGGTACTGTCCTATATAAAAAGGCGTACAGATGCACGCGATGGGAATATTATCATACTATACTTGGTTAGGCCTCATCTAGAATATGGAGTACAATTTTGGGCAGCAGTACTGAAAAAAGACATTACTGAACTGGAAAAGGTGAAGAGATGTGCAACAAAACTGATAAAGGGATTGGAGGATCTGAGTTACAAAGAGAGACTAGCCAAACTGGGTTTGTTTACATTAGAGAAGAGAAGTCTAAGGGGCGATATCATTACCATTTATACATATATTTAAGATCAGTACAAAGAACTCTCTAAGGAGCGATTTACTAAAAGAGCTGAGCAAAAAACAAGAGGTCCCAGAGCGCATCCATAGAGCATTATAGGTCACATAGAAGTAATCCGTACAAACCGGGAGCCAGCCATACAGCAGTATAAGCTACGTAGAAGCACACCACGTGGACCGGGAGCGTACCCATAGAGCAATATAGGTGACTGCGCAGCAGTGAAGTCCTAGCAGGGTCTCCATATAACTTTAGAACCAACCAGGAATGTTATTTCTTGGAATATGGTAACAGAGACACCTTTCTGTTTTGGCGTAGTGTCCCTTTAAGGTAAATGGGCGTTTAGGAGGTGTTAGTGCAGTTATCCGGGGTATTGGGGCCCTAGTTACACTCACCTGGAACCTGTTCATAGTGTCCCGGGGAATCCTTGTGTCCGGCCTGGCGGGAAGAAACACTTCCAGTCGGATGGCATCCCGGGCAGTGGGCTGGCACGAGACCAGATGGTTTAATTCCTGAGCCTGTGGAAACACAAGTGGAACCGTGATACCCGCTTTCATGGCACTCATTGAATGTCCAGTATGACATGGCTGGGAGACTAGTGAACTCAGCGGTTGTTGACCTACGTATCCCATCACCCCCAGCTGCTGGACCTCTACCCAGCCCTGAATTAGGACAGTCCTAGAACTGCTGGGAAGGACCATGTATCAGAATAAGATGCTTTCCTCTATATTGGGCATAGGTAGAAAGAAAAATGGCAATTCTGGGGCAAACCAAGTGCATTGTGGGAAATACGTACACATTCCCCAAATTCCCACTCATTTAAATGGTGCTTTTAACCCATTGAATGCTAAAGACATTTCAAAACCTTTGTGAAAAAGGGGGCACGCTAACTCCCAAATTCTCATTATTTTAAACACAATGCATTGGAGACCTCTCTGGCACTAAAGGGGTTAAAGGCACCATTTAAATCAATGCTACATGAGGCTGCTGTTTTGCTGTTGTTTCTCCGCTGTGTCCTTGTGCGTACAGCCTGTAAGGCGGAATTTCATTCACCCCGATAACCACGCCTTCATTTTAGGAAGAGGATTAACCCTTTGGTGCTCGGGATTTTTCCAATCAACTGCTCTGCAATGCGTTGGGATGTCTTGGTAAAAAACAGGTTAAATGTGGGTTTCTTAAGGGTTCAGTGAAAACAAACAACATGTTCTAACGCTTTATTTCCCATTTAACCCATTGGAGACCAGAAGAATGTGCAAAGCATGGTCTCTCGATAAGTTAATAAACCTCTCGTAAGAATAATAATTTATTATCGTTCTGAATATAATAATAAACTCCTGGGGAGGGGGATCCGCAGGTGGGGGGGGGGCAGGAGAAATAGAGCAGATTCCTCCTCTGCATTTAACCCCGTGTCACCGGGAAGTATTTGAGGCCAATCCGACCTCACACAGATGAAGAACAGACGTGGTGGGGAGGGGGGTGGGTTCTAAAAATAGCAGCTGAGGGCGTCTGAGGAGGAGACGGGGGGGGGGGGGGGGGGAAGAGATGCCACATGTTTTGGTTGTTCTCATGGCTAGCATTAACTCTTTGTGTGACATTAAAGTCTACATCACTTAGACAGCAGGTTCTTAACCTTTGAACCATCTGAATGCCAGAGAGAGATAAGCAATACCTTGCACAGCCCTCTGACACTCAAAGGGTTAAAGACCAAGGGGACGTGCAACGCTTACACAGTTAAAGTGGACCTGTCACCCTGAGACAAGTTCAGTTTGTTTCACCAAAAAAACAATAATGTACCTATATGTTGTACTGGATTTTTTTTCTGTAAAATAAACAGAGAAATTAATTTAACCTTTGTGTTGGTGGCACAGTCTGTGAATGCATGCTAATTCCCTGCACAATATGCTAACTAGTTATGTTCCAGGCCAATCTTACCCATTTCTGTGCTCTTAGACACGCCCCCACTGTGTGGACTCTGCCTGGATTCATTCATATCACAGTGTGTGGCCTGGATTCATTCATATCACAGTGTGTGGCCTGGATTCATTCATATCACAGTGTACGGACTAGATCCATTCATATCACAGTGTGTGGACTAGATCCATTCATATCACAGTGTGTGGACTAGATCCATTCATATCACAGTGTGTGGACTAGATCCATTCATATCACAGTGTGTGGCCTAGATCCATTCATATCACAGTGTGTGGACTAGATCCATTCATATCACAGTGTGTGGACTATATCCATTCATATCACAGTGTATGGACTAGATCCATTCATATCAAAGTGTGTGGACTAGATCCATTCATATCACAGTGTGTGTGGACTCTGCCTATATCCATTCATATCACAGTGTGTGGACTAGATCCATTCATATCACAGTGTGTGGACTAGATCCATTTATATCACAGTGTGTGGACTAGATCCATTCATATCACAGTGTGTGGCCTAGATCCATTCATATCACAGTGTATGGACTAGATCCATTCATATCACAGTGTGTGGACTAGATCCATTCATATCACAGTGTGTGGCCTAGATCCATTCATATCACAGTGTGTGGACTAGATCCATTCATATCACAGTGTGTGGACTAGATCCATTCATATCACAGTGTGTGGACTCTGCCTGGATTCATTCATATCACAGTGTGTGGACTCTGCCTGGATTCATTCATATCACAGTGTGTGGACTCTACCTAGATCCATTCATATCACAGTGTGTGGACTCTACCTAGATCCATTCATATCACAGTGTATGGACTAGATCCATTCATATCACAGTGTGTGTGGACTAGATCCATTCATATCACAGTGTGTGGCCTAGATCCATTCATATCACAGTGTGTGGACTAGATCCATTCATATCACAGTGTGTGGACTATATCCATTCATATCACAGTGTGTGGACTCTGCCTAGATCCATTCATATCACAGTGTGTGGCCTAGATCCATTCATATCACAGTGTGTGGACTAGATCCATTCATATCACAGTGTGTGGACTATATCCATTCATATCACAGTGTATGGACTAGATCCATTCATATCAAAGTGTGTGGACTAGATCCATTCATATCACAGTGTGTGTGGACTCTGCCTATATCCATTCATATCACAGTGTGTGGACTAGATCCATTCATATCACAGTGTGTGGACTAGATCCATTTATATCACAGTGTGTGGACTAGATCCATTCATATCACAGTGTGTGGCCTAGATCCATTCATATCACAGTGTATGGACTAGATCCATTCATATCACAGTGTGTGGACTAGATCCATTCATATCACAGTGTGTGGCCTAGATCCATTCATATCACAGTGTGTGGACTAGATCCATTCATATCACAGTGTGTGGACTAGATCCATTCATATCACAGTGTACGGACTAGATCCATTCATATCACAGTGTGTGGACTAGATCCATTCATATCAGAGTGTGTGGACTAGATCCATTCATATCACAGTGTGTGGACTATATCTATTCATATCACAGTGTGTGGACTAGATCCATTCATATCACAGTGTGTGGACTAGATCCATTCATATCACAGTGTGTGGACTAGATCCATTCATATCACAGTGTGTGGACTAGATCCATTCATATCACAGTGTGTGGACTAGATCCATTCATATCACAGTGTACGGACTAGATCCATTCATATCACAGTGTGTGGACTATATCTATTCATATCACAGTGTGTGGACTAGATCCATTCATATCACAGTGTGTGGACTAGATCCATTCATATCACAGTGTGTGGACTAGATCCATTCATATCACAGTGTGTGGACTAGATCCATTCATATCACAGTGTGTGGACTAGATCCATTTATATCACAGTGTGTGGACTAGATCCATTCATATCACAGCGTGTGGACTAGATCCATTCATATCACAGTGTGTGGACTCTGCCTAGATCCATTCATATCACAGTGTGTGGACTAGATCCATTCATATCACAGTGTGTGGACTAGATGCATTCATATCACAGTGTGTGGACTAGATCCATTCATATCACAGTGTGTGGACTAGATCCATTCATATCACAGTGTGTGGACTAGATCCATTCATATCACAGTGTGTGTACTATACCTAGATCGATTCATATCACAGTGTGTGTACTATACCTAGATCCATTCATATCACAGTGTGTGGACTAGATCCATTCATATCACAGTGTGTGGACTAGATCCATTCATATCACAGTGTGTGGACTATACCTAGATCCATTCATATCACAATGTGGACTATACCTAGATCCAATCATATCACAGTCTGTGGACTAGATCCATTCATATCACAGTGTGTGGACTAGATCCATTTATATCACAGTGTGTGGACTAGATCCATTCATATCACAGTGTGTGGACTATACCTAGATCCATTCATATCACAGTGTGTGTACTATACCTAGATCCATTCATATCACAGTGTGTGGACTAGATCCATTCATATCACAGTGTGTGGACTAGATCCATTCATATCACAGTGTGTGGACTATACCTAGATCCATTCATATCACAGTGTGTGGACTCTGTCTAGATCTATTCATATCACAGTGTGTGGACTAGATCCATTCATATCACAGTGTGTGTACTATACCTAGATCCATTCATATCACAGTGTGTGGACTAGATCCATTCATATCACAGTGTGTGGACTAGATCCATTCATATCACAGTGTGTGGACTATACCTAGATCCATTCATATCACAGTGTGTGGACTCTGTCTAGATCTATTCATATCACTGTGTGTGGACTAGATCCATTCATATCACAGTGTGTGTACTATACCTAGATCCATTCATATCACAGTGTGTGGACTAGATCCATTCATATCACAGTGTGTGGACTATACCTAGATCCATTCATATCACAGAGTGTGGACTAGATCTATTCAAATCACAGTGTGTGGACTAGATCCATTCATATCAGTGTGTGGACTCTGTCTAGATCCATTCATATCACAGTGTGTGGACTCTGCCTAGATCCATTCATATCACAGTGTGTGGACTCTGCCTAGATCTATTCATATCACAGTGTATGGACTAGATCCATTCATATCACAGTGTGTGGACTAGATCCATTCATATCACAGTGTGTGGACTATACCTAGATCCATTCATATCACAGTGAGTGGACTAGATCCATTCATATCACAGTGTGTGGACTAGATCCATTCATATCACAGTGTGTGGACTAGATCCATTCATATCACAGTGTGTGGACTAGATCCATTCATATCACAGTGTGTGGACTAGATCCATTCATATCACAGTGTGTGGACTATACCTAGATCCATTCATATCACAGAGTGTGGACTAGATCTATTCAAATCACAGTGTGTGGACTAGATCCATTCATATCAGTGTGTGGACTCTGTCTAGATCCATTCATATCACAGTGTGTGGACTCTGCCTAGATCCATTCATATCACAGTGTGTGGACTCTGCCTAGATCTATTCATATCACAGTGTATGGACTAGATCCATTCATATCACAGTGTGTGGACTAGATCCATTCATATCACAGTGTGTGGACTATACCTAGATCCATTCATATCACAGTGAGTGGACTAGATCCATTCATATCACAGTGTGTGGACTAGATCCATTCATATCACAGTGTGTGGACTAGATCCATTCATATCACAGTGTGTGGACTAGATCCATTCATATCACAGTGTGTGGACTCTGCCTGGATCCATTCATATCACAGTGTGTGGGCTATACCTAGATCCATTCATATCACAGTGAGTGGACTAGATCCATTCATATCACAGTGTGTGGACTAGATCCATTCATATCACAGTGAGTGGACTAGATCCATTCATATCACAGTGAGTGGACTAGATCCATTCATATCACAGTGTGTGGACTAGATCCATTCATATCACAGTGTGTGTACTATACCTAGATCCATTCATATCACAATGTGGACTATACCTAGATCCAATCATATCACAGTCTGTGGACTAGATCCATTCATATCACAGTGTGTGGACTAGATCCATTTATATCACAGTGTGTGTGGACTCTGCCTGGATCCATTCATATCACAGTGTGTGGACTAGATCCATTCATATCACAGTGTGTGGACTAGATCCATTCATATCATGGTGTGTGGACTCTGCCTGGATCCATTCATATCACCGTGTGTGTGGACTAGATCCATTCATATCACAGTGTGTGGACTCTGTCTAGATCTATTCATATCACAGTGTGTGGACTAGATCCATTCATATCACAGTGTGTGTACTATACCTAGATCCATTCATATCACAGTGTGTGGACTAGATCCATTCATATCACAGTGTGTGGACTATACCTAGATCCATTCATATCACAGTGTGTGGACTATATCTAGATCCATTCATATCACAGTGTGTGGACTAGATCCATTCATATCACAGTGTGTGGACTAGATCCATTCATATCACAGTGTGTGGACTATACCTAGATCCATTCATATCACAGTGTGTGGACTCTGTCTAGATCTATTCATATCACAGTGTGTGGACTAGATCCATTCATATCACAGTGTGTGTACTATACCTAGATCCATTCATATCACAGTGTGTGGACTAGATCCATTCATATCACAGTGTGTGGACTATACCTAGATCCATTCATATCACAGTGTGTGGACTAGATCCATTCATATCACAGTGTGTGGACTAGATCCATTCATATCACAGTGTGTGGACTATACCTAGATCCATTCATATCACAGTGTGTGGACTCTGTCTAGATCTATTCATATCACAGTGTGTGGACTAGATCCA
The DNA here is from genome assembly GCA_037306005.1 of Rhinophrynus dorsalis. Taxonomy (NCBI): domain Eukaryota; kingdom Metazoa; phylum Chordata; class Amphibia; order Anura; family Rhinophrynidae; genus Rhinophrynus; species Rhinophrynus dorsalis. The sequence goes on along the minus strand of CM074727.1, from coordinate 186,826,794 downwards.
TTCATATCACAGTGTGTGTACTATACCTAGATCCATTCATATCACAGTGTGTGGACTAGATCCATTCATATCACAGTGTGTGGACTAGATCCATTCATATCACAGTGTGTGGACTATACCTAGATCCATTCATATCACAGAGTGTGGACTAGATCCATTCAAATCACAGTGTGTGGACTAGATCCATTCATATCAGTGTGTGGACTCTGTCTAGATCCATTCATATCACAGTGTGTGGACTCTGCCTAGATCCATTCATATCACAGTGTGTGGACTCTGCCTAGATCTATTCATATCACAGTGTATGGACTAGATCCATTCATATCAAAGTGTGTGGACTAGATCCATTCATATCACAGTGTGTGTGGACTCTGCCTATATCCATTCATATCACATTGTGTGGACTAGATCCATTCATATCACAGTGTGTGGACTAGATCCATTTATATCACAGTGTGTGGACTAGATCCATTCATATCACAGTGTGTGGCCTAGATCCATTCATATCACAGTGTATGGACTAGATCCATTCATATCACAGTGTGTGGACTAGATCCATTCATATCACAGTGTGTGGACTAGATCCATTCATATCACAGTGTGTGGACTAGATCCATTCATATCACAGTGTGTGGACTCTGCCTGGATTCATTCATATCACAGTGTGTGGACTCTGCCTGGATTCATTCATATCACAGTGTGTGGACTCTACCTAGATCCATTCATATCACAGTGTGTGGACTCTACCTAGATCCATTCATATCACAGTGTATGGACTAGATCCATTCATATCACAGTGTGTGTGGACTAGATCCATTCATATCACAGTGTGTGGCCTAGATCCATTCATATCACAGTGTGTGGACTAGATCCATTCATATCACAGTGTGTGGACTATATCCATTCATATCACAGTGTGTGGACTCTGCCTAGATCCATTCATATCACAGTGTGTGGCCTAGATCCATTCATATCACAGTGTGTGGACTAGATCCATTCATATCACAGTGTGTGGACTATATCCATTCATATCACAGTGTATGGACTAGATCCATTCATATCAAAGTGTGTGGACTAGATCCATTCATATCACAGTGTGTGTGGACTCTGCCTATATCCATTCATATCACAGTGTGTGGACTAGATCCATTCATATCACAGTGTGTGGACTAGATCCATTTATATCACAGTGTGTGGACTAGATCCATTCATATCACAGTGTGTGGCCTAGATCCATTCATATCACAGTGTATGGACTAGATCCATTCATATCACAGTGTGTGGACTAGATCCATTCATATCACAGTGTGTGGCCTAGATCCATTCATATCACAGTGTGTGGACTAGATCCATTCATATCACAGTGTGTGGACTAGATCCATTCATATCACAGTGTACGGACTAGATCCATTCATATCACAGTGTGTGGACTAGATCCATTCATATCACAGTGTGTGGACTAGATCCATTCATATCAGAGTGTGTGGACTAGATCCATTCATATCACAGTGTGTGGACTATATCTATTCATATCACAGTGTGTGGACTAGATCCATTCATATCACAGTGTGTGGACTAGATCCATTCATATCACAGTGTGTGGACTAGATCCATTCATATCACAGTGTGTGGACTAGATCCATTCATATCACAGTGTGTGGACTAGATCCATTCATATCACAGTGTACGGACTAGATCCATTCATATCACAGTGTGTGGACTATATCTATTCATATCACAGTGTGTGGACTAGATCCATTCATATCACAGTGTGTGGACTAGATCCATTCATATCACAGTGTGTGGACTAGATCCATTCATATCACAGTGTGTGGACTATATCCATTCATATCACAGTGTGTGGACTAGATCCATTTATATCACAGTGTGTGGACTAGATCCATTCATATCACAGCGTGTGGACTAGATCCATTCATATCACAGTGTGTGGACTCTGCCTAGATCCATTCATATCACAGTGTGTGGACTAGATCCATTCATATCACAGTGTGTGGACTAGATGCATTCATATCACAGTGTGTGGACTAGATCCATTCATATCACAGTGTGTGGACTAGATCCATTCATATCACAGTGTGTGGACTAGATCCATTCATATCACAGTGTGTGTACTATACCTAGATCCATTCATATCACAGTGTGTGTACTATACCTAGATCCATTCATATCACAGTGTGTGGACTAGATCCATTCATATCACAGTGTGTGGACTAGATCCATTCATATCACAGTGTGTGGACTATACCTAGATCCATTCATATCACAATGTGGACTATACCTAGATCCAATCATATCACAGTCTGTGGACTAGATCCATTCATATCACAGTGTGTGGACTAGATCCATTTATATCACAGTGTGTGGACTAGATCCATTCATATCACAGTGTGTGGACTATACCTAGATCCATTCATATCACAGTGTGTGTACTATACCTAGATCCATTCATATCACAGTGTGTGGACTAGATCCATTCATATCACAGTGTGTGGACTAGATCCATTCATATCACAGTGTGTGGACTATACCTAGATCCATTCATATCACAGTTTGTGTACTATACCTAGATCCATTCATATCACAGTGTGTGGACTAGATCCATTCATATCACAGTGTGTGGACTAGATCCATTCATATCACAGTGTGTGGACTATACCTAGATCCATTCATATCACAGTGTGTGGACTCTGTCTAGATCTATTCATATCACTGTGTGTGGACTAGATCCATTCATATCACAGTGTGTGTACTATACCTAGATCCATTCATATCACAGTGTGTGGACTAGATCCATTCATATCACAGTGTGTGGACTATACCTAGATCCATTCATATCACAGAGTGTGGACTAGATCTATTCAAATCACAGTGTGTGGACTAGATCCATTCATATCAGTGTGTGGACTCTGTCTAGATCCATTCATATCACAGTGTGTGGACTCTGCCTAGATCCATTCATATCACAGTGTGTGGACTCTGCCTAGATCTATTCATATCACAGTGTATGGACTAGATCCATTCATATCACAGTGTGTGGACTAGATCCATTCATATCACAGTGTGTGGACTATACCTAGATCCATTCATATCACAGTGAGTGGACTAGATCCATTCATATCACAGTGTGTGGACTAGATCCATTCATATCACAGTGTGTGGACTAGATCCATTCATATCACAGTGTGTGGACTCTGCCTGGATCCATTCATATCACAGTGTGTGGGCTATACCTAGATCCATTCATATCACAGTGAGTGGACTAGATCCATTCATATCACAGTGTGTGCACTAGATCCATTCATATCACAGTGAGTGGACTAGATCCATTCATATCACAGTGAGTGGACTAGATCCATTCATATCACAGTGTGTGGACTAGATCCATTCATATCACAGTGTGTGTACTATACCTAGATCCATTCATATCACAATGTGGACTATACCTAGATCCAATCATATCACAGTCTGTGGACTAGATCCATTCATATCACAGTGTGTGGACTAGATCCATTTATATCACAGTGTGTGTGGACTCTGCCTGGATCCATTCATATCACAGTGTGTGGACTAGATCCATTCATATCACAGTGTGTGGACTAGATCCATTCATATCATGGTGTGTGGACTCTGCCTGGATCCATTCATATCACCGTGTGTGTGGACTAGATCCATTCATATCACAGTGTGTGGACTCTGTCTAGATCTATTCATATCACAGTGTGTGGACTAGATCCATTCATATCACAGTGTGTGTACTATACCTAGATCCATTCATATCACAGTGTGTGGACTAGATCCATTCATATCACAGTGTGTGGACTATACCTAGATCCATTCATATCACAGTGTGTGGACTATATCTAGATCCATTCATATCACAGTGTGTGGACTAGATCCATTCATATCACAGTGTGTGGACTAGATCCATTCATATCACAGTGTGTGGACTATACCTAGATCCATTCATATCACAGTGTGTGGACTCTGTCTAGATCTATTCATATCACAGTGTGTGGACTAGATCCATTCATATCACAGTGTGTGTACTATACCTAGATCCATTCATATCACAGTGTGTGGACTAGATCCATTCATATCACAGTGTGTGGACTAGATCCATTCATATCACAGTGTGTGGACTATACCTAGATCCATTCATATCACAGTGTGTGGACTAGATCCATTCATATCACAGTGTGTGGACTAGATCCATTCATATCACAGTGTGTGGACTATACCTAGATCCATTCATATCACAGTGTGTGGACTCTGTCTAGATCTATTCATATCACAGTGTGTGGACTAGATCCATTCATATCACAGTGTGTGTACTATACCTAGATCCATTCATATCACAGTGTGTGGACTAGATCCATTCATATCACAGTGTGTGGACTAGATCCATTCATATCACAGTGTGTGGACTATACCTAGATCCATTCATATCACAGTGTGTGGACTCTGCCTAGATCCATTCATATCACAGTGTGTGGACTCTGCCTAGATCTATTCATATCACAGTGTATGGACTAGATCCATTCATATCACAGTGTGTGGACTCTGCCTAGATCTATTCATATCACAGTGTATGGACTAGATCCATTCATATCACAGTGTGTGGACTAGATCCATTCATATCACAGTGTGTGGACTATACCTAGATCCATTCATATCACAGTGAGTGGACTAGATCCATTCATATCACAGTGTGTGGACTAGATCCATTCATATCACAGTGTGTGGACTAGATCCATTCATATCACAGTGTGTGGACTAGATCCATTCATATCACAGTGTGTGGACTCTGCCTGGATCCATTCATATCACAGTGTGTGGGCTATACCTAGATCCATTCATATCACAGTGAGTGGACTAGATCCATTCATATCACAGTGTGTGGACTAGATCCATTCATATCACAGTGAGTGGACTAGATCCATTCATATCACAGTGAGTGGACTAGATCCATTCATATCACAGTGTGTGGACTAGATCCATTCATATCACAGTGTGTGGACTATACCTAGATCCATTCATATCACAGTGAGTGGACTAGATCCATTCATATCACAGTGTGTGGAGTCTGCCTAGATCCATTCATATCACAGTGTGTGGACTAGATCCATTCATAGCACAGTGTGTGGACTCTGCCTGGATCCATTCATATCACAGTGTGTGGACTAGATCCATTCATATCACAGTGTGTGTGGACTCTACCTGGATTCATTCATAGCACAGTGTGTTGGGGAATATTGGCCCAGCACAGAGACTAATTAGCATGAAGTGCCAGTCACTTCTCTTTAGAATTGTCCACTTTAATTTACATTTTCTGTCTGTAAAATTATTGGAGGCAAAACAAATCACAAATCCTTCATTCACTAGACACATAAAACGCTAACATTTGTGATGATCCTTAAAAGTCGCTGCATTCTCTGAGTTGCTATGATGCAAATTACTTTAACCCATTAGGTATCTGAACTCCTGCCATACACTGATTTATCAATGAGGGGTGAATTGGGTCTCAGTGATTATTGGGGGATCAGTAATCCTCCCTGCAGTAAGTGAGTGAGTGCGGTATGTATTAAACAGCCACTTTGATAAAAATCTCTTTATGTAAAACTGTTGTCTTCCCTGTGCCTTCAGTATAGAGTTTATGTGGATAAGTGAGACGCACTAGGCCACATTTACTAAACTAATGATTGTGGCGTTTTTATAAGCAACATAAATCAGCGAGCATGTGCGTATATTTATTAAATAAAACAGCGTATTATAAACTAAAATTGCACTATGTGTGTCCAAAAAAATCTTAAAATGCAAATTACAGAATAAAAAAGCTTGAGCACTTGTATATTATATTTATGAAATGAAAAGATATTTGCAGTTATTTAGGTTGGTAAATAGCTTGATTTTGACGTAGGTGCAAAAATACACCAAAAAAACAACAAAAACACAAAGCTAATGTGCTGCTTGTGGCTAAATGTTCTCATTTACTAAAGATAACGATGTAACGGTAATAATAACGATGTAATGATAACGAAGTAACGGTAATGATAACAATGTAAAGATAATGATTTAACTGTAATGATAATAATGTAACGGTAATAATAACGATGTAATGATAATGATTTAACTGTAATGATAATAATGTAACGGTAATAATAACGATGTAATGATAATGATGTAACGGTAATGATAATGATGTAACAGTAATGATAACAATGTAAAGATAATGATGTAACTGTAATGATAATGATATAACGGTAATAATAACGATGTAACGGTAAAGATAATAATGTAAAGATAATGATGTAACGGTAAAGATAATGATGTAAAGGTAACGATAACGATGTAACAGTAATGATAACGATGTAACAGTAATGATAATGATGTAACGGTAAAGATAATGATGTAACGGTAATGATAACAATGTAACAGTAACGGTAATGATGACGATGTAATGATAAAGATAACGATGTAATGGTAATGATAACGATGTAATAATAACGATGTAATGATAATGATTTAACTGTAATGATAATAATGTAACGGTAATAATAACGATGTAATGATAATGATGTAACGGTAATGATAATGATGTAACAGTAATGATAACAATGTAAAGATAATGATGTAACTGTAATGATAATGATGTAACGGTAATAATAACGATGTAATGATAACGATGTAACGGTAAAGATAATAATGTAAAGATAATGATGTAACGGTAAAGATAATGATGTAAAGGTAACGATAACGATGTAACAGTAATGATAACGATGTAACAGTAATGATAATGATGTAACGGTAAAGATAATAATGTAGAGATAATGATGTAACGGTAATGATAACAATGTAACAGTAACGGTAATGATGACGATGTAATGATAAAGATAACGATGTAATGGTAATGATAACGATGTAAAGGTAATGATAATGATGTAATTATAACGATGTAACAGTAATGATGACGATGTAACAGTAATGATAATGATGTAAAGGTAATGATAACGATGTAACGGTAATGATAATGATGTAGTAATGATAATGATGTAACGGTAATGATAACGGTGTAACGGTAATGATAACGATGTAACGGTAATTATAATGATGTAGTAATGATAATGATGTAACAGTAATGATAATGATGTAACGGTAATGATAACTGTGTAACGGTAAAGATAATGATGTAACGGTAATGATAACGATGTAACGGTAATGATAATGATGTAGTAATGATAATGATGTAACGGTAATGATAATGGTGTAACGGTAAAGATAATGATGTAACAGTAATGATAACGATGTAACGGTAAAGATAATGATGTAACGGTAAAGATAATGATGTAGTAATGATAACGATGTAACGGTAATGATAATGGTAATGATAACGATGTAGTAATGATAATGATGTAAAGGTAATGATAACGGTGTAACGGTAATGATAACAATGTAATGATAATGATAACGATGTAATGGTAATGATAATGATGTAGTAATGATAATGATGTAACAGTAAAGATAATTATGTAACGGTAATGATAACGATGTAATTATAATGATGTAACAGTAATGATGACGATGTAACGGTAAACATAATAATGTAACGGTAATGATAACAATGTAATTATAACAATGTAACAGTAATGATAATGATGTAACGGTAATGATGTAATGTTATGATAACGATGTTACATTAATGATAACGATGTAACAGTAATGATAATGATGTAATGATAATAATGTAACGGTAAATATAATGATGTAAAGGTAATGATAATGATGTAACAGTAATGATAATGATGTAACGGTAATGATAACGATGTTACAGTAATGATAACGATGTAACGGTAATGATAATGATGTAATGATAATAATGTAACGGAAAATATAATGATGTAATGGTAATGATACTGATGTAGTAATGATAATGATGTAACAGTAATGATAATTATGTAATGATAATGATGTAACGGTAATGATAACGATGTAACGGTAATGATAATGATGTAATGATAATGATGTAACAGTAATGATAATGATGTAACGGTAATGATAACGATGTAACTGTAATGATAATGATGTAACGGTAATGATAATGATGTAACAGTTATGATAACGATGTAACAGTAATGATAATAATGTAACGGTAAATATAATGATGTAACAGTAATGATAATGATGTAGTAATGATAATGATGTAACAGTAATGATAATGATGTAAAGATAATGATGTAATGATAACGATGTATCAGTAATGATAACGATGTAACAGTAATGATAACGGTGTAACGGTAATGATACTGTCCCTTCTCCTCCTACTTGCTGCAGGTGACATCTCACCTAACCCAGGCCCCCCTTCCATTCTCTCTTGTACCACAGAACCCACTCACACGCGCAACACTCACAACCTAATAACCGTACCCCGTCACCTAACCTCCTCCCCCCCCTTTTGTTTTGGTCTCTGGAACGCCCGCTCTGTGTGTAACAAACTAACAGCTGTTCACGATCTGTTCATTTCTCACTCCCTAAACCTCCTTGCCATCACTGAAACTTGGCTCACATCATCAGACACTGCCTCCACTGCCGCACTCTCATATGGAGGCCTTCAATTCACACACACACACCGAGGCCTGGCAACAGACATGGAGGGGGAGTAGGCATCCTGCTGCCCCCTAACCATATATTTCAGGTACTCCCCACTGTTCCCTCTCTCTCCTTCCCTACATTTGAAGCTCACACACTTCGCCTCTTCTCTCCCTTCCCCCTGCGTGTCGCTGTTATATACAGGCCACCTGGTCCCACTGCACAATTCCTTGATCACTTCACCTCCTGGCTCCCTCACTTCATGTCCTCTGATGTCCCTACTCTCATCATGGGTGACTTCAACATCCCTATAGATAATCACAACACCCCCCCTGCCCTCAAACTCCTCTCCTTAACAACCTCCTTAGGCTTATCGCAGTGGACCAGCTCTCCCACACACAGTGATGGTCACTCCCTCGACTTGATCTTCACTAACCTCTGCTCGGTCTCCAACTTCTCCAATGTCCCCTTTCCCCTCTCTGACCACCACCTCCTCACCGGTAACCTCATCATACCACGCAAACCCATCACCCCCGCCACAATCAAGCGCATGCGGAGAAATCTGCATACTCTTGACAAGCAACAATTTTCCACCTACCTGCAGCCTCTTCTCAACCCCATCCTCACACTTACTTGCCCAGACAAAACTACTGCTCTCTACAACAGCACTCTCACTTCAGCCCTTGACATCGCTGCACCTGCAACTCCACGCCACCCACGCACAACCCCACTACAACCCTGGCACACAAGACTAACGCGATACCTCCAAAGGTGCTCACGCACTGCTGAAAGGCACTGGAGGAAATCACGCTCCACAGCTGACTTCACACACTACAAATTCATTCTCCGTTCGTATAGCTCTGCCCTCTCCCTGGCTAAACAGTCATTCTTCTCCTCTCTAATTTCTAATCTTTCCTCCAACCCCAAACGCCTTTTCTCAACCTTCACATCTCTTCTAAACCCACCAACACAAACACCTTCCACTAACTTCTCTGCCCAAGATCTCGCCAACCACTTCAAGAACAAGATTGAATCTATCAGACATGACATTTCATCACTACCACCCCCACCCAGCCAGCCCAGCCCTGTCGCCTCTCCCACATACACACTAAGCTCCTTCCCACCTGTCACTGAGGATGAAGTCTCCCTTCTCCTCACTCGCTCAAACCTAACCACATGCCCTCTCGACCCAATCCCATCTCAGCTCACCCAAGAACTCTCCCCTCTACTAACCCCAATCCTTACTCACTTATTCAACCTCTCTTTGTCAACCGGCACCTTCCCATCCTCTTTCAAACATGCACTAATCACTCCCATCCTAAAAATACCCTCCCTGGACCCAAACTCACTGTCAAATTACCGGCCAATTTCCCTACTCCCGTTCGCCTCCAAGCTTCTCGAGCGCCTTGCATATAACCGGCTCACTAAATTCCTCTGCTCCCATTCCCTGCTAGATCCCTTGCAATCCGGATTCCGCCCTCATCACTCCACTGAGACTGCCCTCACTAAAGTGGCCAATGACTTGCTCTCAGCCAAGTCAAAAGGCCACTATTCCCTACTCATTCTTTTGGACCTGTCAGCCGCCTTTGACACAGTCGATCACCCACTCCTCCTCCAAGCCCTCCACTCCCTAGGTCTCTGCGACACTGCACTCTCCTGGTTTTCATCTTATCTCTGCAACCGCTCCTTCAGTGTTTCCTACTCCGGCTCCACTTCCCCACCCCTCCCACTGTCTGTTGGTGTGCCTCAAGGATCAGTACTGGGACCCTTGCTCTTCTCAATCTACACTGCTTCCCTTGGAAAACTAATAAACTCCTTTGGGTTTCACCATCATCTCTATGCTGATGACACCCAAATATATCTTTCCTCCCCAGACCTCTCCCCTTCCCTCCTGTCCCGAGTGTCTGACTGTCTGTCTGCTGTGTCTTCCTGGATGTCCTCCCATCAACTCAAACTTAACCTTGGCAAAACTGAACTAATTCTCTTCCCTCCATCTACAACCAGCCTTATCCCAAATATTACCCTCACCGTTAACAACACCTCCATCACACCAACCCCTACAGCACGCTGCCTGGGGGTCACATTTGACTCTGCCCTATCCTTCATTCCTCACATCCAGTCAATCTCCAACTCATGCCGCCTCCACCTCCGCAACATCTCTAGAATCCGACCCTTTCTCACAGAAGACACTACCAAAATTCTAATCCAAACACTCATCATGTCCCGTCTTGACTACTGTAACTCCTTACTAATTGGCCTGCCTCTCACCCGACTAACCCCGCTACAGTCCATATTGAACTCTGCTGCAAGACTAATCTACCTCACTCATCGCTTCTCTAACACCACACCCCTCTGTCAGTCCCTACACTGGCTCCCGTTAGCATACAGAGTAAAATTCAAAACTCTGGTGCTAACTTATAGAGCCCTCACTAACACTGCACCCCCCTATATTTCATCTCTCATTTCCAAATATACTCCCGCCCGCCATCTTCGCTCTGCACATGACCTTCTGCTCTCCACAGCTCTTATCACATCCTCCCACTCCCGCCTACAGGACTTCTCCCATGCTGCACCTGAGCTGTGGAATTCCCTCCCCCGCCCCATCAGACTCTCCCCCAGCCTTCAAATCTTCAGACGCTCCCTGAAGACTCACCTCTTCAGGGAGGCCTATCAACTGCCTCCATAAACATCATCACCAAGATTCACCCCTTGCACGGACTACTGCACTCAACGGCACTTCTCACTCCCACCCACTGACTGGCAGTTCATGTGGCAGGAGGCACTTAAACGCAATAGCACTTACTCCTTCTGTATCAAACCTACCTTCCTCTAGACTGTAAGCTCTCACCAGCAGGGCCCTCTGATCCTCCTGTTCTACACATCTGATTGTACTATTTAATACCTCTGTATGTCTATTCCCAATTGTACAGCGCTGCGGAATTAGTTGGCGCTATATAAATAAATAATAATAATAATAATAATAATAATGATGTAAAGATAATGATGTAATGATAACAATGTATCAGTAATGATAATGATGTAGTAAAGATAACGATGTAAAGGTAAAGATAATGATGTAGTAATGATAATGATGTAAAGGTAATGATAATGATTTTACAGTAATGATAACGATGTAACAGTAATGATAATGATGTAACGGTAATGATAATGATGTAATGAAAATGATGTAACGGTGAAGATGATGTAGTAATGATAACGATGTAACGGTAAAGATAATTATGTAACAGTAATGATAACGATGTAGTAATGATAATGATGTAACAGTGAAGATAATGATGTAACGGTAATGATAACGATGTAATGATAATGATGTAACAGTAATGATAATGATGTAACGGTAATGATAACGATGTAACGGTAATGATAATGATGTAGTGATGATAATGATGTAACAGTGAAGATAATGATGTAACGGTAATGATAACGATGTAATGGTAATGATAACGATGTAACGGTAATGATAACGATATAATGTTAATAATGATGTAATGAAAATGATGTAACGGTGAAGATGATGTAGTAATGATAACGATGTAACGGTAAAGATAATGATGTAACACTAATGATAACGATGTAACGGTAATGATAATGATGTAGTAATGATAATGATGTAACAGTGAAGATAATGATGTAATGGTAATGATAAGGATGTAACAGTCCTAAATTTGAGCCCAAAGTACAAAGTAATGAAGCAATAATCCCCAAATCCCCATAAATTTAACCTGTTAAGTGCCAGAGAGGCATGAAGCACATTGTGGAAGAATTGGGTATTTAAACCAGAAGGAATGTTAGGAATACCTCCTCTGTTCCCTATGGCTGGACGGCCCCAGACTTGCTCCGGTGCTGCACGGTGCCGTAGCCTTGCTATGCGGTGTACAGCGGCTGGCTGTGAGCAGAGCTTTGTATTCACCCCCCCGGCCAAAGCAGATCTGGCTGATCCCCTCGCACATCCATCCAGGGTGAATGATTTGGGGTCGCTGTGGAAGGTTAATTGTCCCACCCAGAGGACAGGACTGTAAAGGTCAACGCTGATGCCTGTGGCCTTTACAGGCAGAAATGTCATCGGGATCCTTCTTTATGAAGTTATGCAGCAATCAAACTGCAAGGAATCATGTGACTGACAAACAATGCTTCCAAGAGAATCTGCAGCAGCTGAGGTCTCATAGTTCTACACATTATCCTATCTGAGGGGACTAGGAGACCTAGTTATACATTAGGAGTGGGGGGTAATGATGGGGTGATTGCCTTGCACCCCAGTATTATCTCAGCAGGCTGACCCTTTCCTGGTGTAATCTTTATATCGATAAACCTTTAGGTTATACGCACAGTGACAAAATGACTGCCCCTCAGTGACAAAATGACTGCCCCACAGTGACAAAATGACTGCCCCACAGTGACACATCGACTGCCCCTCAGTGACACATCGACTGCCCCTCAGTGACACACCGACTGCCCCGCAGTGACACACCGACTGCCCCTCAGTGACACACCGACTGCCCCGCAGTGACACACCGACTGCCCCTCAGTGACACACCGACTGCCCCGCAGTGACACACCGACTGCCCCGCAGTGACACATCGACTGCACCGCAGTGACACACCGACTGCCCCGCAGTGACAAAATGACTGCCCCACAGTGACACACTGACTGCACTGCAGTGACACACCGACTGCCCCTCAGTGACACACCGACTGCACTGCAGTGACACACCGACTGCCCCTCAGTGACACACCGACTGCCCCTCAGTGACACACCGACTGCACCAAAGTGACACACCGACTGCCCCTCAGTGACACACCGACTGCCCCTCAGTGACACACCGACTGCATCACAGTGACACACCGACTGCCCCACAGTGACACACCGACTGCACTGCAGTGACACACCGACTGCCCCACAGTGACACACCGACTGCACCGCAGTGACATACCGACTGCCCCACAGTGACACACCGACTGCCCCTCAGTGACACACCGACTGCCCCACAGTGACACACCGACTGCCCCTCAGTGACACACCGACTGCCCCTCAGTGACACACCGACTGCCCCGACTGCACTGCAGTGACACACCGACTGCCCCTCAGTGACACACCGACTGCATCACAGTGACACACCGACTGCCCCTCAGTGACACACCGACTGCCCCGCAGTGACACACCGACTGCCCCGCAGTGACACATCGACTGCACCGCAGTGACACACCGACTGCCCCGCAGTGACAAAATGACTGCCCCACAGTGACACACTGACTGCACTGCAGTGACACATCGACTGCCCCTCAGTGACACACCGACTGCACTGCAGTGACACACCGACTGCCCCTCAGTGACACACTGACTGCCCCTCAGTGACACACCGACTGCACTGCAGTGACACACCGACTGCACTGCAGTGACACACCGACTGCCCCTCAGTGACACACCGACTGCCCCTCAGTGACACACCGACTGCACCAAAGTGACACACCGACTGCCCCTCAGTGACACACCGACTGCCCCTCAGTGACACACCGACTGCCCCGACTGCACTGCAGTGACACACCGACTGCCCCTCAGTGACACACCGACTGCATCACAGTGACACACCGACTGCCCCACAGTGACACACCGACTGCACCACAGTGACACACCGACTGCACTGCAGTGACACACCGACTGCCCCACAGTGACACACCGACTGCACCGCAGTGACATACCGACTGCCCCACAGTGACACACCGACTGCCCCTCAGTGACACACCGACTGCCCCACAGTGACACACCGACTGCCCCTCAGTGACACACCGACTGCACCAAAGTGACACATTGACTGCCCCGCAGTGACACACCGACTGCCCCACAGTGACACACTGACTGCACTGCAGTGACACACCGACTGCCCCTCAGTGACACACTGACTGCCCCTCAGTGACACACCGACTGCACTGCAGTGACACACCGACTGCACTGCAGTGACACACCGACTGCACTGCAGTGACACACCGACTGCCCCTCAGTGACACACCGACTGCCCCTCAGTGACACACCGACTGCACCAAAGTGACACACCGACTGCCCCTCAGTGACACACCGACTGCCCCTCAGTGACACACCGACTGCATCACAGTGACACACCGACTGCCCCACAGTGACACACCGACTGCACCGCAGTGACATACCGACTGCCCCACAGTGACACACCGACTGCCCCTCAGTGACACACCGACTGCCCCACAGTGACACACCGACTGCCCCACAGTGACACACCGACTGCCCCACAGTGACATACCGACTGCACTGCAGTGACATACCGACTGCACCGCAGTGACACACCGACTGCACCGCAGTGACACACTGACTGCCCCACAGTGACACACCGACTGCCCCACAGTGACACACCGACTGCCCCACAGTGACATACCGACTGCACTGCAGTGACATACCGACTGCACCGCAGTGACACACCGACTGCACCGCAGTGACACACTGACTGCACCACAGTGACACACCTACTGCCCCGCAGTGACACACCGACAGCACCACAGTGACACACCGACTGCCTGACACACAGTGACACACCGACTGCCCCACAGTGACATACCGACTGCCTGCACCACAGTGACACACCGACTGCACCACAGTGACACACCGACTGCCTGCACCACAGTGACACACCGACTGCCCCACAGTGACACATCGACTTCCCCACAGTGACACACCGACTGCACCACAGTGACACACCGACTGCACCACAGTGACACATCGACTTCCCCACAGTGACATACCGACTGCACCAAAGTGACACACCGACTGCACCACAGTGACAATCCGACTGCACCACAGTGACACCCCAACTGCACTGCAGTGACACACCGACTGCATCACAGTGACACACCAACTGCATCACAGTGACACACCGACTGCACTACAGTGACACACCGACTGCACCACAGTGACACACCAACTGCACCACAGTGACACACCAACTGCATCACAGTGACACACCGACTGCCCCACAGTGACACACCAACTGCACCACAGTGACACACCAACTGCACCAAAGTGACACACCGACTGCACCACAGTGACACACCAACTACATCACAGTGACACACCGACTGCACCACAGTGACACACCAACTACATCACAGTGACACACCGACTGCACCACAGTGACACACCAACTACATCACAGTGACACACCGACTGCACCACAGTGACACACCAACTGCACCACAGTGACACACCAACTGCACCACAGTGACACACCGACTGCATCACAGTGACACACCGACTGCACCACAGTGACACACCAACTACATCACAGTGACACACCGACTGCACCACAGTGACACACCAACTGCACCACAGTGACACACCGACTACATCACAGTGACACACCGACTGCACCACAGTGACACACCGACTGCACTACAGTGACACACCGACTGCACCACAGTGACACACCAACTACATCACAGTGACACACCGACTGCACCACAGTGACACACCAACTACATCACAGTGACACACCGACTGCACCACAGTGACACACCAACTGCACCACAGTGACACACCAACTACATCACAGTGACACACCAACTACATCACAGTGACACACCAACTACATCACAGTGACACACCGACTGCACCACAGTGACACACCAACTACATCACAGTCACACACCAACTACATCACAGTGACACACCGACTGCACCACAGTGACACACCAACTGCACCACAGTGACACACCGACTGCACTACAGTGACACACCGACTGCACCACAGTGACACACCAACTGCACCACAGTGACACACCGACTACATCACAGTGACACACCGACTGCACCACAGTGACACACCGACTGCACTACAGTGACACACCGACTGCACCACAGTGACACACCGACTGCACCACAGTGACACACCGACTGCATCACAGTGACACACCGACTGCACCACAGGGACACACCGACTGCATCACAGTGAGTCACCGACTGCCCCACAGTGACATACCGACTGCCTGCACCACAGTGACACACCGACTGCCCCTCAGTGACACACCGACTGCACCACAGTGACACATCGACTGCCCCACAGTGACACACCGACTGCACCACAGTGACACATTGACTTCCCCGCAGTGACATACCGACTGCACCGCATTGACACACCGACTGCACCACAGTGACACATCGACTGCACCACAGTGACAATCCGACTGCACCACAGTGACACATTGACTGCACCACAGTGACACACAGACTGCATCACAGTGACACACCAACTGCATCACAGTGACACACTGTCTGCACCACAGTGACACACCGATTGCACCACAGTGACACACCAACTACACCACAGTGACACACCAACTGCATCACAGTGACACACCGACTGCACCACAGTGACACACCGACCGCACCACAGTGACACACGAACTGCATCACAGTGACACACCGACTGCATCACAGTGACACACAGACTGCCCCTCAGTGACAAACCGGCTGCACCGCAATGACACACTGACTTCACCACAGTGACAAACCGACTGCACCTCAGTGACACACCGACTGCACCACAGTGACACACCGACTGCATCATAGTGACATACCGACTGCACCGCAGTGACATACCGACTGCGTCACAGTGACACACCGACTACATCACAGTGACACACCGACTGCACCACAGTGACACACCGACTGCATCACAGTGACATACCGACTGCATCACAGTGACACACCAACTACATCACAGTGACACACCGACTGCACCACAGTGAATAAATCAAAATTCCTAGTGATTTAAATGAAGGTTTCATCGTCGGGATACCACAGAGGTGTCCAATGAGTTGCATAGGTGAAGAGGAAAACAATATACAATAAAGACAATTTGACGTGACATATTCTGCTAGTGTTTAATATGTGAAGTAAAACCCGAGGCTGACTGTCCCTCTGAGGCCTTGAATGAATAAGAGGGAGCCCACTCCACCAATCATCAGGTATAAAACCCAATTTAAACTGATGGACATTTTAGGATTTATTATTTCCCCCCTATGAAGCAGTTGTCTTGCCCCCATATTACACCTCTTATTATTATTTTGTTCCTCTGAACACCGAGCCCAGAATTCAACTCTCCTGCCTGCATTCCCATCATGCCTTGCTTATTACATAACCTCCCGCGCTAGTAAATGTCACTGAGGTCAGAGCGAAGCCTCTCTCCTCTTGTGGTCAGGAATCCATTGAATCCATTTCCAGTAAGTGTATTAAGTCCTGCCGCTGTCCCGCTGATATGTAATTTGTGCACATTTAACTAAAGGCACTGCAGTCTCCT
Source organism: Rhinophrynus dorsalis (assembly GCA_037306005.1). NCBI lineage: Eukaryota > Metazoa > Chordata > Amphibia > Anura > Rhinophrynidae > Rhinophrynus > Rhinophrynus dorsalis. The sequence goes on along the minus strand of CM074727.1, from coordinate 186,808,853 downwards.
AAGAACAGTCACGAAGTGCATTTTTATTGCAGGGTCCGTGTAAGATTAAAAGCTTTAATATCGCAGGCCTGGCTGTCGTGCACTCGTGTAAACAGCAAAAAAACCTGTGGTGCTGGCAGTCATATATCCAGACCCACGCCATATCCAAAAGGCAAGGGAGAGGAGTCGGATATTTCCTCCACAAGTTCATTTTGTGTTACTTTGTGTGTCCGAGAGACCACAAGCAGCGCAACTGAGGAGACATATTGCTGTTAAAGAGACTGGAACAAAACCCTTTTCCCAACTCGACTTTACACCCGCCCGCTTATATATCCCTTACTTATTTAAGGGCAACATATATATCCGGATTCTTGTCTCATCTATCATCAGTGACATTAAATCGCAATTGTGTATACACTACATTTATATTGATATATGGGACTTGATATATAGAGGAGTTCTCCACAGTTTTATATCTATCTCTATATTTGTGTATGTGTATAATAAATAGTGTAAAACAATGTGTGTAATAAATAGTATGAAATCACGTGTGTAATAAATAGTATGATATCACGTGTATAATAAATAGTGTGCTTTGTTATTTAGGGACATTTGCACTTTCCTTATTGTACTCGTTTGCCCACTGACACAATTTCAGGACAGCAGAGCACAGTCTGTGTATTTACTCATCAGGACTCTAGAATTGTAAGTGCGCCAATATTTTCCACTACTAAATTGAGTTATATATCTATATATATAAAAGAAGACTTTGTGCCTGCCAAAACACACCCAGGGGAGGCATAAAGCAGGAGTTACTACTCCTATTGGGTGATTCAGTCATGCAGGGAGTTGGCCCGCCTCCACTATGCAGCCCGCCCACCACTATCAAAGTCAGGAAAAAACAATATGGCCGCCACTTGCTCCTACACCACAGACAAACACACATGCCCCACTCACACAGCACCACACAAACACATGCCCCACTTACACACCACCACACAAACACATGCCCCACTTACACAGCACCAAACAGACACACACACAGTCACTCACCCTGACTCCCAGAGGCCTCAGCAGGACCTGTAGTGCAGCACCAGAGGAACAAAATTGCACTCAAAGGGTTAAGGTAGGTCCTCATTGCTCAATTATTTCTTCACTGTCATCATTTGCCATGCAAGACACAGGACAGACAGCCATCAGATTCACACTTAACCCACTGACTGCCACAGGGTTGTGTATCAAGCTTTACCCCTCATGGAGTGTGTTAAAACCCCTCACACTGTAAACTTGCATTTCTCTCCCACTTCTCCTCCTTCCCCAGCCTATTACTAACACTTTTCCACATTTATGTTAAGCCCCGCCCCCTACTCGCGATTAAGCCCCGCCCCCTTTTAACCCAGATTGCCCCATTGCTCTCTCCACATCAGCACCACATGAGGGACTCCACAAGTCAAAGTTCACAGGTATAACACACACATACACACTCACACAGCACCACCACACACACAAAGCCAGAAAGAAAGATGGCTGACACACAGTCACTCACCTTGACTCCCAGTGGCCTCAGCAGGACCTGTAGTAAAGCCACTGAACGGTGCTGCATCAGCAGGGGAACAAAATGGCACTCAAAGGGTTAAGGTAGGCCCTCATTGCTGAATTACTTCTTCACTGTCACCATTTGCCATGCAAGACACAGGACAGACAGCCATCAGATTCACACTTAACCCACTGACTGCCACAGGGTTCTGTATCAAGTTTTACCCCTCATGGAGTGTGTTAAAACCCCTCACACTGTAAACTTGCATTTCCCTCCCACTTCTCCTCCTTCCCCAGCCTATTACTAACACTTTTTCACATTTATGTTAAGCCCCGCCCCCTACTCACGATTAAGCCCCACCCACTTTTAACCCAGATTGCCCCATTTGTCTCTCCACATCAGCACCACATCAGTCCCCTCTAGGGACTTCACAAGTCAGTGTTCCCAGGTATGAACATACTTCCCACTGCTATTTAACTCTGACATGCCTCTCTATACCTTAACCCTTTGAGTGCCAGAGGGGTACACAACTCATGAGCACATGTGTTTCTGCTCATATATGTTGCGTGTCTGTGTGTGTACATCTCTGTTACATATGTGTGTCCATGTGTGCATCTCCAGTGTGTCTGTGTGTACATGTGTTTTGCATGTCTCTGCCGCTCACTGTGTGTATGTGCATACCTCCCAACATTTCACAGGGCCAAAGAGGGACACGTTAGTTTTAGGTGATATTGTTGGGGCGTGGCTGGTGGGCGGGGCATTAGTAAGAATTTTTAGGTTATTTCATGACCTATTACTGGCTATTTATGTAACTGAATAAATGATTTAGTTCAATACCAAAGTATTTAATTTGCACAGACTAATGTATAAACACATATACTCAAGTTTATTGCTTTATTGCTGTAGAGCAAAGTAATACACACCACACAGTCAGGGCTGGTGCAAGGATTTTTGCCACCCTAGGCAAAACCTAATTTTGCCGCCCATTTCGCTCCGCCCCTTGTGTCCCACCCCTTTATACCCTGCCTACTTATACCCAACCTCTTTTCATGATTGTCCTCTCTCTGCCCCCTGAGCCACTCTGCCCCTGTTCTGGAGATGCCTGTAAGAGATGCCCCCCACCAGCTCCAACTTGCCCCTTATCAGCTTCACTTTGGCCCACCAGTTCCACTTTGCCCCTATCAACTCCAACTTGCCCCCATCAGCTCCAACGTGCCCCCACCAGCTCCATTTTGCCCCCTCAGCTCCACTTTGCCCCCTCAGCTCCAACTTACCCCCATCAGCTCCACTTTGCCCCCCATCCTCTCCAACTTACCCCCATCAGCTCCACTTTGCCCCCCATCCGCTCCAACTTGCCCCCACCAGCTCCACTATGCCCTCTCAGCTCCAACTTTCCACTATCAGCTCCACTATGCCCCCAGCAGCTCCAACTTGCCCCCATCCGCTCCAACTTGCCCCACCAGCTCCACTTTGCCCCCCCTCAGCTCCACTTGCCCCCCCTCAGCTCCAACTTGCCCCCCCTCAGCTCCACTTTGACCCTCATCAGCTCCACTTTGACCCTCATCAGCTCCAACTTGCCCCCACCAGCTCCACTATGCCCCCTCAGCTCCAGCTTTCCCCTAACAGCTCCAACTTGCCCCCATCATCTCCACTTTGCCCCACATCTGCTCCAACTTGCCCCCTCAGCTCCACTATGCCCCCTCAGCTCCAACTTGCCCCCCATCACATACCTGTATCTCCCGCGCAGTCTTCTCTTCAGTAATGCAGAGCGAGGCAGGAGATCATGACTCCCAGCACGCTCTGCATTACTAAAGATCCGACCAGATGAGGGAGCGCTGTAGCAACATAGACCTGACTGCGTGGTGTGTGTGGGCGCAGCTCTTCTCCGCTGCATGCCCCCGCCCCCAGTACGTGTGCGCCCTAGGCCGGCGCCTACCTCGCCTATAGGTGGAGCCGGCCCTGCACACAGTCTGACCTCCTAAAAAGAGGGACAACAGGGTGGGAAAGAGGGACAGAGGGATTTGGCCCTCCTAAAGAGGGACACTTGGGATGTATGGTATGTGTCTGCCTGTATGCTGCATATGTCTGTGTTTATCAGTGTGTCTGCATTTCACACACATGCGCCCAATGGTCATAACATGACGGGCAACGCCGTCCCATGTTGCTAGTATATATATATATGTGTGTGTGTGTCTGTATATATGTCTGTGTTTTAAGTATATTTGTGTGTGTGGTGGTGTATATGAGTGTACATATGTGTATGTATATATGGGTGTATGTGTATATATATATATATATATACTAGCAACATGGGACGGCGTTGCCCGTCATGTTATGACCATTGCGCGCACGTGTTTGAAATGCAGACACACTGATAAACACAGACATATGCAGCATACAGGCAGACACATACCATACATCCCAAGTGTCCCTCTTTAGGAGGGACAGTCCCTCTTTGAGGGCCAAATCCCTCTGTCCCTCTTTCCCACCCTGTTGTCCCTCTTTTTAGGAGGTCAGACTGTGTGCAGGGCCGGCTCCACCTATAGGCGAGGTAGGCACCGGCCTAGGGCGCACACGTACTGGGGGCACGGGCATGCAGGGGAGAAGAGGTGCGCCCACACACACCACGCCAGGAACCACAACACAGTCAGGTCTGTGTTGCTACAGCGCTCCCTCATCTGGTCGGATCTTTAGTAATGCAGATCGCGCTGGGAGTCATGATCTCCCGCCTCGCTCTGCATTACTGAAGAGAAGACTGCGCGGGAGATACAGGTATGTGATGGGGGGCAAGTTGGAGCTGAGGGGGCATAGTGGAGCTGAGGGGGCAAGTTGGAGCAGATGTGGGGCAAAGTGGAGATGATGGGGCAAGTTGGAGCTGTTAGGGGAAAGCTGGAGCTGAGGGGGCATAGTGGAGCTGGTGGGGGCAAGTTGGAGATGATGGGGGCAAGTTGGAGATGATGATGGTCAAAGTGGAGCTGATGAGGGTCAAAGTGGAGCTGAGGGGGGGCAAGCTGGAGCTGAGGGGGGGCAAAGTGGAGCTGGTGGGGCAAGTTGGAGCGGATGGGGGGGCAAGTTGGAGCGGACGGGTGCAAGTTGGAGCTGCTGGGGGCATAGTGGAGCTGATAATGGAAAGTTGGAGCTGAGAGGGCATAGTGGAGCTGGTGGGGGCAAGTTGGAGCGGATGAGGGCAAAGTGGAGCTGATGGGGGTAAGTTGGAGAGGATGGGGGGCAAAGTGGAGCTGATGGGGGTAAGTTGGAGCTGAGGGGGCAAAGTGGAGCTGAGGGGGCAAAGTGAAGCTGAGGGGGCAAACTGGAGCTGGTGGGGGCACGTTGTAGCTGATGGGGACAAGTTGGAGTTGATAGGGGCAAAGTGGAACTGGTGGGGCAAAGTGAAGCTGATAAGGGGCAAGTTGGAGCTGGTGGGGGGCATCTCTTACAGGCATCTCCAGAACAGGGGCAGAGTGGCTCAGGGGGCAGAGAGAGGACAATCATGAAAAGAGGTTGGGTATAAGTAGGCGGGGTATAAAGGGGTGGGACACAAGGGGCGGAGCGAAATGGGCGGCAAAATTAGGTTTTGCCTAGGTTGGCAAAAATCCTTGCACCAGCCCTGACTGTGTGGTGTGTATTACTTTGCTGTACAGCAATAAAGCAATAAACTTCCGTATATGTGTTTATACATTAGTCTGTGCAAATTAAATACTTTGGTCTTGCACTAAATCATTTATTCAGTTACATAAATAGCCAGTAATAGGTCATAAAATAACCTAAAAATTCTTACTAATGCCCCGCCCACCAGCCACGCCCCCAACAATATCACCTAAAACTAACGTGTCCCTCTTTGGCCATGTGAAATGTTGGGAGGTATGACCATACACACAGTGAGCGGCAGAAACATGCAAAAGACATGTACACACAGACACACTGGAGATGCACACATGGACACACATATGTAACAGAGATGTACACACACAGACACGCAACATATATGAGCAGAAACACATGTGCTCATGAGTTGTGTACCCCTCTGGCAGTCAAAGGGTTAAGGTATAGAGAGGCATGTCAGAGTTAAATAGCAGTGGGAAGTGTGTTCATACCTGGGAACACTGACTTGTGAAGTCCCTAGAGGGGACTGATGTGGTGCTGATGTGGAGAGACAAATGGGGCAATCTGGGTTAAAAGTGGGTGGGGCTTAATCGCGAGTAGGGGGCGGGGCTTAACATAAATGTGAAAAAGTGTTAGTAATAGGCTGGGGAAGGAGGAGAAGTGGGAGGAGAATGCAAGTTTACAGTGTGAGGGGTTTTAACACACTCCATGAGGGGTAAAACTTGATACAGAACCCTGTGGCAGTCAGTGGGTTAAGTGTGAATCTGATGGCTGTCTGTCCTGTGTCTTGCATGGCAAATGGTGACAGTGAAGAAGTAATTCAGCAATGAGGGCCTACCTTAACACTTTGAGTGCCATTTTCTTCCCCTGGTGATGCAGCACCGTTCAGTGGCTTTACTACAGGTCCTGCTGAGGCCACTGGGAGTCAAGGTGAGTGACTGTGTGTCAGCCATCTTTCTTTCTGGCTTTGTGTGTGTGTATGTGTGTTTGGTGCTGTGTGAGTGTGTGTATGAGTGTGTTATACCTGTGAACTTTTATTTGTGGAGTCCCTCATGTGGTGCTGATGTGGAGAGAGCAATGGGGCAATTTGGGTTAAAAGGGGGCGGGGCTTAATCGTGAGTAGGGGCGGGGCTTAACATAAATATGGAAAAGTGTTAGTAATAGGCTGGGGAAGGAGGAGAAGTGGGAGAGAAATGCAAGTTTGCAGTGTGAGGGGTTTGAACACACTCCCTGAGGGGTAAGACTTGATACACAACCCTGTGGCAGTCAGTGGGTTAAGTGTGAATCTGATGGCTGTCTGTCCTGTGTCTTGCATGGCAAATGATGACAGTGAAGAAGTAATTGAGCAATGAGGGCCTACCTTAACCCTTTGAGTGCCATTTTGTTCCACTGCTGCTGCACTACAGGTCCTGCTGAGGCCACTGGGAGTCAGGGTGAGTGTGTGTGTGTGTGTATGTGGTGCTGTGTGTGTGAGTGGGGCCATGTGTGTGTGTGGTGATCTGTGTGAGTTTGGTGCTGTGTGAGTGGGGCATGTGTGTTTGTCTGTGGTGTAGGAGCAAGTGGCGGCCATATTGTTTTTTTCTGACTTTGATAGTGGTGGGCGGGCTGCATAGTGGGGGCGGGCCAACTCCCTGCATGACTGAATCACCCAATAGGAGTAGTAACTCCTGCTTTATGCCTCCCCTGGGTGTGTTTTGGCAGGCACAAAGTCTTCTTTTATATATATAGATATTTGTGTGTGTGTGTGGTGTAGGTGTGTCTGTATATATATATATATATATATATATATATATATATATATATGTGTGTGTGTATATGTGGTACATATGCATCTGTATATATATATATATAAGGTACTGTGCAAAAGTCTTAGGCAGTTGTAAAAAATGCTGTAAAGAATTAATGCTTAAAAACACAGACATGTTAATAGTTTATTTTTATCAATTGACAAAATGACAGTAAGGGAATGGAAGAAAAATCTAAATCCAATCAATATTTGGTGTGACCGCCCTTTGCCTTCAAACCAGCGTCAGTTCTTCTAGGTACGTTTGCACACAGTCAGGGATTTTTAGGCATATAGTCAGGTGTATGATTAAACAATTATACCAAACAGGTGCTAATGATCATCAGTATAATTTTTGGGTTGAAACACAATCATTAACGGAAAAAGCTTGGTAGGAGTGTGGGTGTGGAACAGACAGCTGAAGATGTTTAATGTCAAAGTCATACACCATGGCAAAAGTGAGCACAGCAACAAGACACAAGGTAATTAAACTGCATCAGCAAGGTCTCTCCCAGGCAGAAATTTCAAGGCAGACAGGAGTTTCCAGATATGCTGTCCAAGCTCTTTTGAAGAAGCACAAAGAACGAGCAACATTGAAAACCGTAGACACAGTGGTCGGCCAAAAAAACTTACTGCAGCAGATGAAAGACACATCATGCTTACTTCCCTTCACAATCGGAAGATGTCCAGCAGTGCCAACAGCTCAGAATTGGCAGAAAACAGTGTGATCCTGGTACACCCATCTACTGTCTGGAGAAGTCCAGTCAGAAGTGGTCTTCATGGAAGACTTGCGGCCAAAGAGCCATATCTCTGACGTGGAAACAAGGCTGTAGCAGAAGGCAGTTTGTTCACCAAAGGGCTGGAGATCGGTACAAGAATGAGTGTCTGCAGGCAACAGTGAAGCATGGTGGAGGTTCCTTGCAAATTTGGGGCTGCATTTCTGTAAATGGAGTTGGGGTTTTGGTCAGAATTGTCTCTTCAGTGCTTAGAAGTACAGGCAGATACTTATCCATCATGCAATACTATCAGGGAGGCATCTGATTTGCCCCAAACATACAACCAAAGTGATTAAGAACTGTCTTCAGTGTAACGAAGAACAAGGAGTCTGGAAGTGAAAGTTTTGACCCCACAGAACCCTGATCTCCACATCATCAAGTCTGTCTGGGATCACATGAAGAGAGAGGCAACTGAGGCCTAAATCCACAGAAGATCTGTAGTTAGTTCTCCAAGATGTCTGGAACAACCTACCTGCTGAGTTCCTTACAAACTGTGTGCAGGTGTACCTAAAAGAACTGATGCTATTTTCAAGGCAAAGGGCTGTCACACCAAATATTGATTTGATTTTTCTTCAGTTCATTTACTTTGCATTTTGTTAATTGATAAATATAAACTACTAACATGTCTATTTTTGAAAGCATTCTTACTTTACAGCACTTTTTCACACCTGCCTAAAACTTTTGCACATTGCTATATATATATCCATGCATATGTGTGTGTGGAGGGTTTATAAGGACATTTTAGGTTTCCTTTATCATGTTCCTCTAACCCAGTGATTCTCAAACCTGTCCTGAAGCCATCCCACCAGTCAGGCATTCAGCATCTCCTTTCGTGATCACAGGTAGGTTAGTCGGTGGTTTGACCATTCTGACAGGTCCTCCTGTGCTGATGGGAGATTCCCCTGTGTTCCACTGAGGACATCCACACAAAATGCACTACTGGGGAGACTGAGGACAGGCCTGGGAACCACAGCTCTGACCCTTTGATTGCCAGAGGGGTGTTCAAAGAAGGGCTTTGCACTATGTTGGAGGCTCCTCTAGCAATCAAAAAAGGGTTATAAAGAGAATTGACGTACTTTCATGCACTGGAATCGCAATCTCATCAGGCGTATCCGGTTACGAGCCTCGGCAGCCTTCAGCTGTCCCACCACCTTCAACTGCCTCTCTTTCTCCATGTCCTCTATCACCTGCTGAGGCTGCTGGACAGAGCGAAGTGCATGCTCCTTCACCCGTTTCTGTGTCCTCAGTAGGGAAGCGGCTACATCCTTGCTGGGCTGCTCATAAGCCATGTACTTTGCTCTCTGTATGGGGGGCAGTTTCCTCACATCCCCAGGAGAAATGTTCTTCCATTTCTTAGGAACTACCTTCCCTTTGTGTGATGTTTCTCCTGAATCCATCTTCAACTTCCCGGTTTCCTCGGCAGAAATAGTCACACGGAGTGAGCCCTGCAGAGACGACAACAGTAACAAATCTACACAGAGAAAAGAAGCATATCTATAGCAACACGTGGATCTTAATTTATCAGAAGGACTTACCTAGATACATGCCTTTTATACAGGCACCATATAGCTATATATTTACTTAACAAAAGGACTTTAACAAGGTAGGCGTCCCTCATACAGTAGTCAGGTATATCTATATAATTACTGTGTGTAACAGAAGCACTTACCTAGGTAGGAGTCCATCACACAGCAGTCATGTGTATCTATATAATTACTGTGTGTAACAGAAGCACTTACCTAGGTAGGAGTCCATCACACAGCAGTCAGGTGTATCTATATAATTACTGTGTGTAACAGAAGCACTTACCTAGGTGTGAGTCCATCATACAGCAGTCAGGTGTATCTATATAATTACTGTGTGTAACAGAAGCACTTACCTAGATAGGAGTCCATCATACAGCAGTCAGGTGTATCTATATAATTACTGTGTAACAGAAGCACTTACCTAGGTAGGAGTGCATCATACAACAGTCAGGTGTATCTATATAATTACTGTGTGTAACAGAAGCTCTTACCTAGGTAGGAGTCCATCATACAGCAGTCAGGTGTATCTATATAATTACTGTAACAGTAGGACTTACCTAGGTAGGAGTCCATCATACAGCAGTCAGGTTTATGTATATAATTACTGTGTATGACGGACTCCTAATTAATTAAGTTCTGTTACACATAGTAATTATACAGATACACCTGACTGCTGTATGATAGACTCCTACCTATGTAAGTCCTTCTGTTACACACAGTAACTTAATGGCAAGCACTGAGGCTTCATATTATGCTATAATCCTTCTCCACTGCTCCACTCAGCAGCAAAGAAAACTTTATTGTTACATACAGACAAAAAAAGAACTGAAACCATCATACTCCTCCCCCAGTTAACCACTCCCACAATCCCTATAAAACTGGGATGCAGCCTTAAGCTCCTCCTCTTTCTTTGCTGCTCCCTCAAGATCAGGTCATGTATTTTTTGCTTGTATGTATTTTCTGACTGTATGGTTATATGTCCATATGTATAGTGTGTCTCTGGAGTCTTTTAACTCTTGTTGCCTGTATTCTTTTCCTCTATACTATGGGCATGTCTGCCCATTCTGTGGTGTTTTTTCTGTCTGTCTGCTTATATATTCTTGTCTGTTGTGTGTTATCTTCCATTATGTCTGGAGTCTTTGGACTCTTGTTGCCTGTATTTGTACGCCTGTAGCATGGTACTGTATGTTTATTTGCCCATACTCTGTGGTATTTGTCTGTCTGGCAGGGCTGAGGGGGTTTCCAGTCTGGTAGAGCAAGCTGGCTGACCCAGATTGGGACTTCCCTCCGCTCTTGGTGCACAGACTGCGCAGTTCCACAGCATCATGGAGCAGTCCATTCTTTGCATGTTTACAATCTGTCTACCTTCCCCTTATGTGCCCATGTCTGCGGCTATAACTCATATGACCCCAGCAGTGGGAAGTACTCCACATGATGCCCCCCATGTTTGTATCGACCATCTCTGGGACGGTTGCTTATGTTCATCCTGCAGGAGAATTTTCTATTCAGTGTAAACATACTGTCCATAGCTCAAATTATTTTACTCTGGCATACGGCTAATTCTGCTGGTGCAGGTTGTACCCTGCTTTGACACCGCAAACTACAGGCGGTTATGAATGGTGTGGCTCCATTCCACTACCCTGACCCTCACCTCAGGAGGGAGTACATATGAGGAAAATGACCCTAACCTCAGGAGGGAGTACATCTGAGGAAAATGACCCTCACCTCAGGAGGGAGTACATCTGAGGTAAATTAAGCTTTCAGGTGCTTAACCTGACGCCTGTTGTGCTGCCAGTTATTTCCTGATGGGGATTGGGTCCTGTCATCCCCACCTCAATTCTGGTTTCATCTGGGACTGCCTCCCTTTAGCACACACCCGCTATGACTTATGGCCAGCTTTGATTTTGTGCGGCTTAGTTCCCATACATGTGTTCCTCTCCTCAAGAGGACGTTATATACTGATGAAATGAGATCTAGAGTGTTGAGCCTGATCTCTTGCCTATGCCAAGTATGGACAGCTTTGATTTGTACGGTTTAGTCCCACAAGTGACTCTCTCCTCAAGAAGCTGATATTTTGTGGAAATGTGATCCAGCGGGCTGCCCCAGTCTCTGGTTGTGCTTACTCTTGTTCCCCTCTATGCAAGGGTTGCTTTTTTCTGTATGTGATTCCGCCTGTTGCGTCTGTTTTTTGATTCAGTTACATATGGATGGCTTTGGTTGCTGCTGCTTAGTTCCTCACTACATGCTTTTTTCTAGGGGAATTTTTTGCAGGGTTTCTTTTCTTACCTCGGGGATGTGGGGGGGCAGACTCTCCAGCTGCTGGTTTTTGTTTTCCTTCTGTTCCATGGGTGTTACTGCCGGCCTGAAGGTCTCTTTGTTTCCATCTTGTTTCTGATTGTCGGTCTCAATTGGGGGGCGCCACACTCAGTTGGCTGGCGGCCTTGGCAGGGTGTCTTGGTGTCTCTACAGGTTTGGGGATTTCCCCATTCCAGCTGTTTGGTTTTCCAGGTCGATCCCGCCTGGGGACCGCTTGTTTTTTTCAGATGACTCTGGATTGACTCTGACGGTACATCGCTTTTGCTCGTGGAGTCTGCCCCATGCATATTTCTGTGGGTTCAGTCTGGCCTCGTTGGTGCATGGTGTGCTTCTTGATTCAGTGTCCCTTTGCTTCCGTTCCCGTTGTGTTTTCTGTTGTCTCTGATTGGCTGAGGTGGGCCTCTACTGTGAGTTCTCGGTCTCTCTCTGACTTTGCATCGAGTCCTGTTCGGTGGCTGGCCACCCTGTGGGTTGGTGTACTTGCATCTGTTGGCTCTCTGTTGTGGTTTTGTTTTCCAGCATCTTTTCATGCTCTATTTTCTTTTCTCCCTTTTAGTAGGTCTGCATTGCTCTTGACTTTTCTTGCTGCTTTGGCTTTGTTCTACGGTTTTCCCCTAGTATCATTTTTCAAACTATTTCTCTGTGCCGGTCTGTCTGTTTCCCTTTCTATGGGTCTAGGTCATTCGGTTCTGAATTGGCATTCCTTTCCCATCTTGGGGGTTCGGGTTTGGGTCCTTGCAGATCTTTCCTGTGTGTTTCCTGATGTTTTAATTTGGCTTTTGCTGTTTGTGGCTTTCGCTTCACCTGATGCCTTCGTGGTGATCACTGTGGTTTCAGTTGGGACTTTCTTTTCTGCCCTGGTCTCCCCGTGTCTTCTGCAACGTTGGTCTTTCTATCTTTGGCGGATTGTCTGCCTGGCTGGACTCTTGGTCTCTAGATGGATCACCTTCTTCTGGGGTATTTTGACGTCTGGTCTTTCGGATCAGTGACTGCCAGCTTGCCAGCAGTTGTTGGTTTTCCTTCCTTTCTGGGACTTTCTAGGGACGTGTTTGACTGGCTTGGCTGTGACTATTGGGTTTCTTCCTTTCAGGGTGAGTTTGCGTCCGTGACTTTACAGCCTAGTGGTTGTTTTGTAGTTTGTGCTCTGTGTTGCTGATTGGTCTAGCACGTGTACATTTACGGTATTTATTTTAACTTATTTATCTTGTTTCTTGTCAACTTGTTTGTCTAGCTTTGAACTAGCATAATATGAAGCCTCCATGCTTGCCATAAAATTTGTGGATTTTCCTAACAATTGTGACGGAAAGTCTGAATTTTATTAAAGACACGGAGGCGAATATTCTCCCTCCTGGTGTTCCCTCCCCTTTCACTGTTTCTCCTCGCCTTCCAGGTGGATATCTGCAGTATGGTTCTGCTTGATGGGAGGACTGATGTCGGTTCCAGGTTGCGGCTTCTGAATGACGTTTCCACCGGATCATGTTTCTTCGGTCGCTTCCATACAAAAGAGGAGGAGCTTAAGGCTGCATTCCAGTTTTATAGGGATTGTGGGAGTGGTTAAATGGGGGAGGCGTATGATGGTTTCCGTTCTTTTTTTTGTCTGTATATAACAATAAAGTTTTCTTTGCTGCTGAGTGGAGCAGTGGAGAAGGATTATAGCATAATATTCGCCTCCGTGTCTTTAATACAATTCAGGCTTTCCGTCACAATTGTTAGGAAAATCTACAAATTATATACACATAGTAATTACATTGATATACCCGACTGCTCTAGGATAGACATATACCTATAACTAGCTATATCTTACTGCTGTATGATGGGTATAAGGTGGTACCATGTTAGCCCAACAAAGGACTATATGTAGGCGAGACAGGACAAAATCTAAAACAAAAATGGATGAATTCTCATTGGTCCAGAGGAACAAGAAAAGAGACACCCTAGTATGTGAATATTTTTTGCAAAAATGGTCACAGTATCAAAGATGTCAAGGTGACGCTACTGCTGGGAATGTTCAGACTCAGGGGAATAGAAAGTTCTGGGAGGATAAACTGATGACAAAGTTTAATACCGTGAACTGTGACAAGGAATTTATGTCACATTATTCCACACAAACATATTTTGGCCCTTTGTGTGCAAGTGGGGTAACACAGTGCATTACAAAGCGGGGTACTGTGTACTCCACTGGCACTCAGTGAGTTAACACATACATTCCATATACTTAGCCATCTTGAGCCGCAATCACACACTCACCACATACTAAATTTACTGGACTTATTCACTCATCAACAGGGAAAGAAATCTTGTACCAAATGGCCAGCTACAAAGAGATGCCTCTACTGGATAAGGTACAATAAAGGTATCTCTTTTACCCTACCAGTCTCCTGCTGTGAGATGCACACCTACCTAGGTAAATCTTGTGTTAACCACTTGGAGACCAAAAGGGTGTGCAATGCACTGGAACCCCTACAAGGTGGTAAACAAATAACCAGTTAGTCACAGTGTGCAGGACAGTTAGTATCTAAGAGTTAATGAGAGAGAGACAGAGAGATATAGCTAGCTAGCTAGATAGATAGACAGATAGATAGACAGATATGATATAGATAGATAGATAGATAGATAGATAGATAGATAGATAGACAGATAGATATGTAGATAGATAGATAGATAGATAGATAGATAGATAGATAGATAGATAGATATGAGATAGATAGACAGATAGATATGATATAGATAGATATGAGATAGATAGACGGACAGATAGAAAGTCAGACAGACATATAGATATGAGATAGGCAGATAAACAGGCAGACATACATACAGATATGAGACAGACAGATAGAGATAGATAGAGATAGATAGATAGATAGATAGATAGATAGATAGATAGATAGATAGATATGTGATAGATATATAGATAGATATGAGATAGATAGACATGATACAGATAGATAGATAGATAGATAGATAGATAGATAGATAGATAGATAGATAGAGATATGAGATAGATATATAGACAGATAGATAGACATGATATAGATAGATAGATAGATAGATAGATAGATAGATAGAGATATGAGATAGATATATAGACAGATAGATAGACATGATATAGATAGATAGATAGATAGATAGACATGATATAAATAGATAGATAGATAGATAGATAGATAATTCCATTCAAGCAGAGAATTCCACTGGGAAGATTATTTTAAGCAACTCCCCCTGGATTCCCTGTACCCTGGGAGGCTGATTTGTCTCTCTGGAGAAGCATTTGATTTTCAGAGTTTTGCTTCAGGGTTTAGTTATGTAAGCGGAGGTACAGAACAAGTGTCTATTTCCCGTCCCCCTGGGGTATTCCAGCTCAGCCTGATAACAGCTTCATCTGTCTCAGACACAATGAAGAGAGCAGAGAGGAACTGAGGTCTCGTTCTGACGATGTGAGACAAGAGTCAGGAGTGTCTGGGAGCCTTTCACTCTGAACTGGATCTTCAGGGAAGTTGGATTTATTTCTTGTACTGATTTCCAGTGAGTGTAGTAAAGGGTCAGTAAACGAAATATATAAAAATTCTTGAAGAAAAGATGACCAGGCTTAATAGACGTGTTTCCTTTTATTGCGAGTGGATCCAAATACAAGTTTTGACCACTCTTCCACACATTATATATATACATATTTAACCCATACATTGGAAACACATTGCAAATCCATGGTATTAAATAACTTTACCTGCTGGTTCTGTGCATTTTGTATCAGCTGGTTCATTTTTTCTCTTCATTGCACTTTCAGTTATGTGAGCGCCCTCTACCTGCAGTCTGTAAATACAGTCTGTCTCCGTTGGATCTGCTAACTAACATAACAGCTCTGTGTATTTCAAAGACAACTATCACTAGATAAAGACCAATTGGCAGACCTGCTGAAGATGCCAGGCCCGAGCCCCAGGGTGCAAAAGGGGGTTCAGAAAAGACCCTTCCAGTGCAGCCCTGTTGCTCCTTTGAGAAAAGACTGAACTAAAGACTCCTGACCTGAGCGGATGCCGTCCCACAGAGTCTCTATATGTGGTTTGAAATGCCAACACAGGAGGTCTATGGAGACTAAGCCTGCAGCCCGCGAACTTAGGGCTGACAGCTACAGACATGTGGGATATGTTTCAGATGGGGGTGAGGGTGCACCTCCCACACAGCTAATAGGAACCATTTTAGTGCTGCACGGTCCAATTTTAAAGGGATAGAAACATCAGAAAAAAGTATTAACTATACGGTAGATAGAATTAAAAGAGAGTACATTCACTTATTCGTATCTCTCAAACCATTATAGTTTGAGAGATATAGGAAAATAAAGTTCTCTGGTCCCTCCCCTTTCTGCCTGAGGAGCTGTAAAGCTGTCAGAAGCAGATTCTGGTCGCTTGACCAGATGAGGCTCTTCAGCAGCGCCGATATAACAATATCTAAAGACAAATTCTTCATTTAGAACAGTCTACAAAGTGTGCCTGGTTTGCAAGCACACTTTGTAGACTCTTCAAATGAAGTATTTATTTCTAAATAGCGTGATTTCAGCTCTGCTGAAGAGCCTCTGTCTGGTCAAATGACTGGAATCTGCAGCTGTCAGCTAGATGGCAGACTTGAGTAAAACAGCCAGGAAAAGGTAACTTGAGCAAGTTATATCTCTCAGACCATAAAGGTTTGAGAGATAAGACTTACATCGATGTTAACCTTTTTTTAATGTCAACAATATTAAATCAACTTAAAATTAAACATTACTATCCCATTAAGGTTTTTACTATGTCTTCTCCTAAGGGAGATCCCATATGAGCAGACTTAATAATAAAGTGGTATTGCTCTTTACGTGTGAGTCACATACAGACACATATTTTCCTCCTGTCGGGTACAGCTGAGTCACAGGCAGTTTGTACAGACTGCAGGTAGAGGGCGTCACATCACTGAAAGTAAAAGGAAGAGAGGAAATTAAATAACTGGTTCTGAATTAGTATATGACATAAAAGACAACTAAATCAAACACATAATAGGTATAAATATCCCTGAAAAAAACTATTTAAAGGAACAGTAACCCTTTATTTTGCTGCAGGGAGTGTTACAATATCACAGTCCTGCTTTGATGGCCACTGACAAGAAATTCAGGGAATGTACTATCAGAGACCTAAAAGTGTAAAAATAGCTGAAGTCAGGCAATTTGATCATACGTGTTATGTACTTGCAGACTGTGCAACATGAAAATAAAGTATTACTGTACCTTTAAAATAAAGCATTACTATTCCTTTAAAGTGGATATCTCCCTCTCTAAGACTAGTTTTTTTTAATATTAACCCTTCAGTCCTCTGATTGCCCAGAGGGGTGTCTGGTGCAATTCTGAGCAATGTGCTGGGAAACCCACTCTGGTCCTTAAAGTGTTAAAGGGATAGTAATGTTTCACAATAAAAGCAGCTCCAGTTAATCATCATAGTATTTGGGCCATGGAGAGTGTTATATCAATACTGTCAGAGTTGTAGCTCAAGAATAATTGAATGATAAAGTATCCCCCTCCCACCCCTTTTACTGATGTAACACTGCTCACCTCAGAGCAGCAAGACTGTCCGGATGGATCACAGAGAGGGACAATCTTCAGTGATCATAAGGAAAAACCTGAAAAACCTGTCAAGGGGAGCAGTGTTTCCTTATGATCACAGTAAGAAGATTGTCCCTTGCTGTGACCTGTCTGGTCAGGAGACCAGATTCCACATCATAGGGGAGGTGATTTACACTAGGTAAAAGGGGTGGGAGGGGGATACTTTATCATTCAATTACTCTTGTACTACAACTCTGACAGTATTGAAATAACACTCTCAATGGCCCAAATACTATGAAGATTAATTGAAGCTGCTGTTTTTGTAAAACATTACTGTCCCTTTAAAGAGAATTACAAATGGCCTGTAAGTGGTATATTGTGGCGAGAGGAATGATGATGGACACACAAACTATTATCAGTACATAAACTAATTATCATTCTATACCCTTGATTATATAATACGATGTGGAACCAAAAACAAGAAAGCTTAACTGAACATTAACAACACCCAATAAAAATCCCAATGGCCCCTATGAATCAATTCTGTGTGGTTTGGCTCAATGCATCTTTAATCAGTACTGGATATTATGTCCCTGGAGGCGTGATTCCTTCTCCACAGCACTTTACAGGAGGAGTTTGGGCTCTGGAGTCCTGCAGCACAGAATCATGTTCGCCTCTGATTACATCAATTCCACTACTAATTCAAGATTCATTCTGGAGAGCCAGTCCACACAGAATCGGTTCATAGTGGCCATTGGGATTTTTATCAGGAGATGTTAGTGTTCCATTTGTTCTTCAAAAACAATTTATTTTTCAAAAATCTGATATGGGCAATATAACTATATAGCTAGGACAGGCAACCCATGGCCCCCCAGCAGCTAGAGTGACAGGTGTTGCCTAGCCATGAATTTAGGCAGCTCATTAACCCTCTGACTGCCAGAGGGGGTCTGCATTGGATGCCCATCTGGCACTCAAAGGGTTAAATGGACTTGCCATATGAGGGTGATGAGGTCTAGAGAGCTGGTCCTCTCTCTCCCCACTCGTTTCACTTTGTGCATGGACGTTACTCTCTTCTGACATTTCCCTTTTATACAGCACCATGGACTATGTTAGCACATTATAAATAAAACAATAGTAACGGGTTTATTATAACCCTTTGAATTGCAGGTAAACTTTGTCTGACTGCATATTCATCAACTACTTAATTACCACCGCTAACAAACTTGCCCCCAATAATTCCCCATCTGGCAACTAGCTGCTCAGTAGCGCTAGCCGCCAGAATTATTACCGCGTTAAGGAGAATTATCCATTGCTCCCGGACTGACAGGCAGGACAGAGCGCAGACATCTTTTCATAATGACATCTGCACGTCTGCGCTGTCAGTCCCTTTTGGAGCCAAACGGCTCCTAGCAACGCCTCCTAGAACTGACTGGCACTGACAGCGCAGGCGCGCAGAAGACATTATGGAAATCTGTCTGCGCTCCTTCCTGCCTGTCAGTCACGGGAGCAATGGATAATACTCGTTAACACGGTAATAATTCAGGCGACTAGCAATACTGAGCAGCTAGTCTCCAGATGGGGAATTATTGGGGGGCAAGTTTGTTAGCAGTGATAATTCCACTTTAATATGTAAATTCATTTTCTAATACTTGTTTTGCTCATTTTTTTTCATCTTAATCCCTGGCAATGACCATTGTGTACCTCTTGTTTCCAGACAGCTCTCTGTTGGGGACAGTAAAAGCAGGTTAATGATGCAGTGTAACACCATCCCTACAGGAGAAAACACTGGAGAGAGGGAGTTGGGAAGCATTCACCCCAGTGATAAATGTTCTATACAGCAGACGCTGCACTGAGTTCTCTGTATACTGATAATAACAGACTAGACTGAATGCAGACAGCTTCATAGCTCTGTCCTTCCAGTCCCTTCTACTGCAGGGACAGTGTTCCGCTGCATCACTATCCCTCATTTCACTGTCCCAGGCATAGAGCTATCTGGAGATAAGAGATACAGGAAGTTCGCTGTGAGGAATACAAAAGCTGCCAGAGGGGTACACAACATATTGCAAAGCAATGCTTTGTGTACTCCTCTGGCACTTAAAGGGTTAAGATGAAAACCAAAAAATACAGGTAGAATGACATGCCATATCAAGAAGTATATAGCAATGTGTTGTACAGTCCTTTGGTACTGAAAGAGTTAAGGCCCAGAAGCAGATGCAGCACATTGTAAAATATGCACCCCCACCCTGGTATTCTACACTTTGGATGAGGGGGGTATTCTACCCAAGTGAGATAAGCTGAAGAGAGAAGATATATATCAGCAGAAGAAGAGGGGCTCAGCCTGTCTGGGATGTGGCTAATTAGTCCAATTAAAAGTGCTTTAAATTCTGTTTAAAGTAAAAAGTCAACATCAATTACCAATGCACCGCATAGCAATTTCCTGCCATCAATAACCCACAGAGCGCTGCTGACCCACAAGGCCTCACTGGGCCCAAAAATCCATAAGAAGTGATTTTCTGACACAGGGGTCCTTTCATCAAATACATCTATTTGTATACTTTTAACTCCTGCACTGCCAGAGAAACGTGCACCACATCTCACAGCCACAGAGTCGAAGTCAGCACAGCTGGTTTTAGGAATTGTGAACAGTGATGTTTTTTCTGAGCTGGGACCCAAAACTGTAACTAGAACCAACAAGAGGGACCTGTGGAACCCCTACTCCTGTGACCCAATTTCATAGAATCCCCTGAAATCCAGAGAAAAGGATGATGGGAGCTCTGTGTGTCTGGATACATCACTGATTGTGAGGAGACCCGGGGGGGGGGGGGGGGGGGGCGAGGCTCTCCTCTACCTCATCACAGCTTAATCACTCCCACGCAGACCCCAGGGTGGGTCACTCTCTGCCCCCAAATGCTAGTGTGGGTCACTCTCTGCCCCAGACTCTAGTGTGGGTCACTCTCTGCCCCCAAATGCTAGTGTGGGTCACTCTCTCTCCCAGACCCTAGTGTGGGTCACTCTCTCCCCCAGACCCTAGTGTGGGTCACTCTCTGCCCCAGACCCTAGTGTGGGTCACTCTCTCACCCAGACCCTAGTGTGGGTCACTCTCTGCCCCAGACCCTAGTGTGGGTCACTCTCTCTCCCAGACCCTAGTGTGGGTCACTCTCTCCCCCAGACCCTAGTGTGGGTCACTCTCTCTCCCAGACCCTAGTGTGGGTCACTCTCTCCCCCCAAACCCTACTGTGGTCACTCTCTCCCCCAGACCCTAGTGTGGGTCACTCTCTCTCCCAGACCCTAGTGTGGGTCACTCTCTCCCCCAGACCCTAGTGTGGGTCACTTCCTCCCCAGACCCTACTGTGGTCACTCACTCCCCCCAGACCCTAGTGTGGGTCAGTCTCTCCCCCCAGACCCTACTGTGGCCACTCACTCCCCCAGACCCTAGTGTGGGTCAGTCTCTCCCCCCAGACCCTACTGTGGCCACTCACTCCCCCAGACCCTAGTGTGGGTCAGTCTCTCCCCCCAGACCCTACTGTGGCCACTCACTCCCCCAGACCCTAGTGTGGGTCAGTCTCTCCCCCCAGACCCTACTGTGGTCACTCCCTCCCCCAGACCCTAGTGTGGGTCACTCTCTCCCCCCAGACCCTACTGTGGCCACTCACTCCCCCAGACCCTAGTGTGGGTCAGTCTCTCCCCCCAGACCCTACTGTGGTCACTCCCTCCCCCAGACCCTAGTGTGGGTCACTCTCTCCCCCCAGACCCTACTGTGGTCACTCTCTCCCTCAGACTCTAGTGTGGGTCACTGTCTCCCCCCAGACCCTACTGTGGTCACTCTCTCCCTCAGACTCTAGTGTGGGTCACTCTCTTCCCCCAGACCCTACTGTGGTCACTCTCTCTCCCAGACCTCAGGGCGGGTCACTCTCCCCGATCCCGCCCCCATTCGGGTCCATGCTCCCTCTCACCTTAATCCGAGGTTCACTCTCACCAGGTCGCTATGACATTTGTAGACAAGCGTTGTCATGGAGATCTCGTTACTAAGTAACAAAGCACCGCCCACATCTCTTCACGTGGCTGTTTCGGGCTAATAGCGATACGAGTCCGATCACACTGTGCTGCTGGACTGACTGCTCTCCTCGTATATCTACCGTCCTATACCTACCCCTCCTATAGATACCCCTCCTATATCTACCCATCCTATACCTACCCCTCCTATAGATACCCCTCCTATATCTACCCATCCTATACCTACCCCTCCTATAGATACCCCTCCTATATCTACCCCTCCTATAACTACCCCTCCTCTATCTACCCCTCCTACACCTACCCCTCCTATACCTACCCCTCCTATAAATACCCCTCCTATATCTACCCATCCTATACCTACCCCTCCTATAGATACCCCTCCTATACCTATCCCTCCTATACCTACCCCTCCTATAACTACCCCTCCTATACCTACCCCTCCTATATCTACTCCTCCTATACCTACCCCTCCTATAACTACCCCTCCTATACCTACCCCTCCTATATCTACTCCTCCTATACCTACCCCTCCTATAACTACCCCTCCTATACCTACCCCTCCTATATCTACCCCTCCTACACCTATCCCTCCTCTAACTACCCATCTTATATCTACCATCATATATCTACCCCTCCTCTAATTACCCCTCCTAGACCAAACCCTACTACACCTACCCCTCCTCTATCTACCCCTCCTACACCTATCCCTCCTCTAACTACCCATCTTATATCTACCCCTCCTCTAATTACCCCTCCTAGATTAAACCCTACTGCACCTATCCCTCCTCTATCTACCGGTCCTCTAACTACACCTCCTCTAAATACCCCTCCTCTAATTACCCCTCTGACACCTACCCCTCCTCTAATTACCCCTCCTCCAACTACCCCTACTACACCTACCCCTCCTCTATCTACCCCTCTTCTAACTACACCACCTACACCTACCCCTCCTATGACTACCCCTCCTGTAACTACTCCTCTGCTCACTAGCCTCCCTTACACCTACCCTCCTCTAACTCCCCTACACCTACCCCACTTCTAACTACCCTTCCTACAATTGCCCCTCCGCTATCTACCCCTCCTACACCTACCCCTCCTCTAAATACCCCTCTTCTAACTACCCTTCCTACACCTACCCCTCCTACACCTACCACTCCTCTAACTACCCTTCCCTACACATACCCTCCTATAACTACCTCTCCAACATTTATCCCTCCTCTAATTACCCCTACTATATCTACACCTCCTCTACCTACCCCTCCTACACCTACCTCTCCTACATCTACCCCACCTATGCCTACTCCTCCTCTAACTACCCTTCCCTACACCTACCCCTCCTCTAACTATCCCTCCTACACCTACCCCTCCTCTAACTACCCTTCCCTACACCTACCCCTCCTCTAACTATCCCTCCTACACCTACCCCTCTTCTAATTACCCCTACTATAGCTACACCTCCTCTATCTACCCCTCCTACACCTACCTCTCCTACATCTACCCCACCTTTAACTACCCTTCCCTACACCTACCCCTCCTCTAACTATCCCTCCTACACCTATCCTTCCTCTAACTACCCTTCCCTACACCTACCCCTCCTACATATACCCCTCCTATACCTACCCCTCCTCTAACTATCCCTCCTACACCTACCCCTCCTGTAATTACCCCTACTATGTATACACCTCCTCTATCTACCCCTACTACACCTACCCCTCCTCTAACTATCCCTCCTACACCTACCCCTCCTCTAACTACTCTTCCCTACACCTACCCCTCCTACATCTACCCCTCCTTTAACTACCCTTCCCTACACCTACCCCTCCTCTAACTACCCTTCCCTACATCTACCCCTCCAACATTTACCCCTCCTCTAATTACCCCTACTATATCTACACCTCCTCTATCTACCCCTCCTACACCTACCTCTCCTACATCTACCCCTTCTACATTTACCCCACCTCTAACTACCCTTCCCTACACTTACCCCTCCTCTGACTACCCCACCTACACCTACCTGTCCTCTAACTACACTTCCTACATCTACCCCTCCTCTAACTCTCCCTTCTCTATCTACTCCTTCTCTGTCTCCCCCTTCTCTAACTACCCCTCCTCTAACTATTCCTCCCTACACTTACCCTTCTCCTCCCACTGCCTCTCCACCATCTTGTTTGCCCCCTCCTTCCCTTTCACCCTTCCTCCTCCTGCCCCCCAGTATACACCGTCCTACCCCACATACCAGCCCATCCATCCAGACGCCAGCTGAACCAGAACAGGGAAACTCACAGAACTCAGCTGCTGTAGATACTCCTGGGAAAAGTCTGTCAGTTACTTCTTATATCTTAAATTGTTCAGTTTGAAATTCTATATCATTGACTGACAGCTCTGCTTCTCAAGAGGTTCTGCAGCAGCCACATACTTTCATGCAGGAGTGTCTGTCACACAGTGGGAGCAATAACTGTGTTATCCAGAAATCCAGCTTGTCCCTGCTCTGCTGTAGAGGCTCCTGTAGTAGAAAGGGCAGGTTCACTGTGGAAAAATTAAGTGTCAGACGCAATGCGTTGCGTGTGCCTCTGGCACTCGAAGGGTTAACCACCAGTGACATACCAGGGCCATCATGCCAGTCATAGCTATGCTATTTATCTCTAGACCAGAGAAGAGGAGGATCACTGTCACATCATCGCTGTGCTATTTATCTCTAGACCAGAGAAGAGGAGGATCACAGACACACGATCGCTGTGCTATTTATCTCTAGACCAGAGAAGAGGAGGATCACTGTCACATGATCGCTGTGCTATTTATCTCTAGACCAGAGAAGAGGATCACTGACACATGATCGCTGTGCTATTTATCTCTAGACCAGAGAAGAGGAGGATCACTGTCACACGATCGCTGTGCTATTTATCTCTAGACCAGAGAAGAGGAGGATCACTGACACACGATCGCTGTGCTATTTATCTCTAGACCAGAGAAGAGAAGGATCACTGACACACGATTGCTGTGCTTTTTATCTCTAGACCAGAGAAGAGGAGGATCACTGTCACACGATCGCTGTGCTATTTATCTCTAGACAAGAGAAGAGAAGGATCACTGACACACGATCGCTGTGCTCTTTATCTCTAGACCAAAGAAGAGGAGGATCACTGTCACATGATCGCTGTGCTTTTTATCTCTAGACCAGAGAAGAGGAGGATCACTGTCACACGATTGCTGTGCTTTTTATCTCTAGACCAGAGAAGAGGAGGATCACAGACACATGATCGCTGTGCTATTTATCTCTAGACCAGAGAAGAGGAGTATCACTGACACACGATCGCTGTGCTCTTTATCTCTAGACCAGAGAAGAGGATGATCACTGACACATGATTGCTGTGCTTTTTATCTCTAGACCAGAGAAGAGGAGGATCACTGTCACATGATCGCTGTGCTTTTTATCTCTAGACCAGAGAAGAGGAGGATCACTGTCACACGATTGCTGTGCTTTTTATCTCTAGACCAGAGAAGAGGAGGATCACAGACACATGATCGCTGTGCTATTTATCTCTAGACCAGAGAAGAGGAGGATCACAGACACACGATCGCTGTGCTTTTTATCTCTAGACCAGAGAAGAGGAGGATCATAGACACATGATCGCTGTGCTATTTATCTCTAGACCAGAGAAGAGGAGGATCACTGACACATGATCGCTGTGCTATTTATCTCTAGACCAGAGAAGAGGATGATCACTGACACATGATCGCTGTGCTATTTATCTCTAGACCAGAGAAGAGGAGGATCACTGTCACATGATCGCTGTGCTATTTATCTCTAGACCAGAGAAGAGGAGGATCACTGACACACGATCGCTGTGCTCTTTATCTCTAGACCAGAGAAGAGGAGGATCACTGTCACACGATTGCTGTGCTTTTTATCTCTAGACCAGAGAAGAGGAGGATCACTGTCACATGATCGCTGTGCTATTTATCTCTAGACCAGAGAAGAGGAGGATCACAGACACATGATCGCTGTGCTATTTATCTCTAGACCAGAGAAGAGGAGGATCACTGTCACATGATCGCTGTGCTATTTATCTCTAGACCAGAGAAGAGGATGATCACTGACACATGATTGCTGTGCTATTTATCTCTAGACCAGAGAAGAGGAGGATCACTGTCACATGATCGCTGTGCTTTTTATCTCTAGACCAGAGAAGAGGAGGATCACAGACACATGATCGCTGTGCTATTTATCTCTAGACCAGAGAAGAGGATGATCACTGACACACGATCGCTGTGCTTTTTATCTCTAGACCAGAGAAGAGGAGGATCACAGACACATGATCGCTGTGCTCTTTATCTCTAGACCAGAGAAGAGGAGGATCACTGACACATGATCGCTGTGCTATTTATCTCTAGACCAAAGAAGAGGAGGATCACTGACACATGATCGCTGTGCTATTTATCTCTAGACCAGAGAAGAGGAGGATCACTGTCACACGATCGCTGTGCTATTTATCTCTAGACCAGAGAAGAGGAGGATCACTGAGACACGATCGCTGTGCTATTTATCTCTAGACCAGAGAAGAGGAGGATCACTGTCACATGATCGCTGTGCTCTTTATCTCTAGACCAAAGAAGAGGAGGATCACTGTCACACGATTGCTGTGCTTTTTATCTCTAGACCAGAGAAGAGGAGGATCACTGACACACGATCGCTGTGCTCTTTATCTCTAGACCAGAGAAGAGGATGATCACTGTCACATGATCGCTGTGCTATTTATCTCTAGACCAGAGAAGAGGAGGATCACTGACACATGATCGCTGTGCTATTTATCTCTAGACCAGAGAAGAGGAGAATCACTGACACATGATCGCTGTGCTATTTATCTCTAGACCAAAGAAGAGGAGGATCACTGTCACACGATTGCTGTGCTTTTTATCTCTAGACCAGAGAAGAGGAGGATCACTGACACACGATCGCTGTGCTCTTTATCTCTAGACCAGAGAAGAGGAGGATCACTGTCACACGATTGCTGTGCTATTTATCTCTAGACCAAAGAAGAGGAGGATCACTGTCACATGATCGCTGTGCTTTTTATCTCTAGACCAGAGAAGAGGATGATCACTGTCACACGATCCCTGTGCTATTTATCTCTAGACCAGAGAAGAGGAGGATCACTGTCACACGATCGCTGTGCTATTTATCTCTAGACCAGAGAAGAGGAGGATCACTGACACACGATCGCTGTGCTATTTATCTCTAGACCAGAGAAGAGGAGGATCATAGACACATGATCGCTATGCTATTTATCTCTAGACCAGAGAAGAGGAGGATCACTGACACATGATCGCTGTGCTTTTTATCTCTAGATCAGAGAAGAGGAGGATCACTGTCACATGATCGCTGTGCTATTTATCTCTAGACCAGAGAAGAGGATGATCACTGTCACACGATCCCTGTGCTATTTATCTCTAGACCAGAGAAGAGGAGGATCACTGTCACACGATCGCTGTGCTATTTATCTCTAGACCAGAGAAGAGGAGGATCACTGACACATGATCGCTGTGCTATTTATCTCTAGACCAGAGAAGAGGAGGATCAGTGTCACATGATCGCTGTGCTATTTATCTCTAGACCAGAGAAGAGGAGGATCAGTGTCACATGATCGCTGTGCTATTTATCTCTAGAGCAGAGAAGAGGACGATCACTGACACATGATCGCTGTGCTATTTATCTCTAGATCAGAGAAGAGGAGGATCACTGTCACATGATCGCTGTGCTATTTATCTCTAGACCAGAGAAGAGGAGGATCACTGTCACATGATCGCTGTGCTATTTATCTCTAGACCAGAGAAGAGGAGGATCACTGTCACATGATCGCTGTGCTTTTTATCTCTAGACCAGAGAAGAGGATGATCACTGACACATGATCGCTGTGCTATTTATCTCTAGACCAGAGAAGAGGAGGATCACAGACACACGATCGCTGTGCTTTTTATCTCTAGACCAGAGAAGAGGACGATCACTGACACATGATCGCTGTGCTATTTATCTCTAGACCAGAGAAGAGGAGGATCACTGTCACATGATCGCTGTGCTTTTTATCTCTAGACCAGAGAAGAGGATGATCACAGACACATGATCGCTGTGCTATTTATCTCTAGACCAGAGAAGAGGAGGATCACTGTCACATGATCGCTGTGCTATTTATGTCTAGACCAGAGAAGAGGAGGATCACTGTCACATGATCGCTGTGCTTTTTATCTCTAGACCAAAGAAGAGGATGATCACTGACACATGATCGCTGTGCTATTTATCTCTAGACCAGAGAAGAGGAGGATCACTGTCACATGATCGCTGTGCTTTTTATCTCTAGACCAGAGAAGAGGATGATCACTGACACACGATCGCTGTGCTTTTTATCTCTAGACCAGAGAAGAGGAGGATCATAGACACACGATCGCTGTGCTATTTATCTCTAGACCAGAGAAGAGGAGGATCACTGACACACGATCGCTGTGCTTTTTATCTCTAGACCAGAGAAGAGGATGATCACTGACACACGATCGCTGTGCTATTTATCTGTAGACCAGAGAAGAGGAGGATCACTGACACATGATCGCTGTGCTATTTATCTCTAGACCAGAGAAGAGGAGGATCACTGTCACATGATCGCTGTGCTTTTTATCTCTAGACCAGAGAAGAGGAGGATCACTGACACATGATCGCTGTGCTATTTATCTCTAGACCAGAGAAGAGGAGGATCATTGTCACACGATCGCTGTGCTATTTATCTCTAGACCAGAGAAGAGGAGGATCACTGACACATGATCGCTGTGCTATTTATCTCTAGACCAGAGAAGAGGAGGATCACTGTCACATGATCGCTGTGCTATTTATCTCTAGACCAGAGAAGAGGAGGATCATTGTCATACGATCGCTGTGCTATTTATCTCTAGACCAGAGAAGAGGAGGATCACTGACACACGATCGCTGTGCTATTTATCTCTAGACCGGAGAAGAGGAGGATCACTGTCACATGATTGCTGTGCTTTTTATCTCTAGACCAGAGAAGAGGATGATCACTGTCACATGATCGCTGTGCTATTTATCTCTAGATCAGAGAAGAGGAGGATCACTGTCACATGATCGCTGTGCTATTTATCTCTAGACCAGAGAAGAGGAGGATCACTGTCACATGATCGCTGTGCTATTTATCTCTAGACCAGAGAAGAGGAGGATCACTGACACATGATCGCTGTGCTATTTATCTCTAGACCAGAGAAGAGGAGGATCACTGACACATGATCGCTGTGCTATTTATCTCTAGACCAGAGAAGAGGAGGATCACTGACACATGATCGCTGTGCTATTTATCTCTAGACCAGAAAAGAGGAGGATCATAGACACACGATCGCTGTGCTATTTATCTCTAGACCAGAGAAGAGGAGGATCACTGTCACATGATCGCTGTGCTTTTTCTCTCTAGACCAGAGAAGAGGATGATCACTGACACATGATCGCTGTGCTATTTATCTCTAGACCAGAGAAGAGGAGGATCACTGTCACATGATCGCTGTGCTATTTATCTCTAGATCAGAGAAGAGGAGGATCACTGTCACATGATCGCTGTGCTTTTTATCTCTAGACCAGAGAAGAGGAGGATCACTGTCACATGATCGCTGTGCTATTTATCTCTAGACCAGAGAAGAGGAGGATCACTGTCACATGATCGCTGTGCTATTTATCTCTAGACCAGAGAAGAGGAGGATCACTGTCACATGATCGCTGTGCTTTTTATCTCTAGACCAGAGAAGAGGAGGATCACAGACACATGATCGCTGTGCTATTTATCTCTAGACCAGAGAAGAGGAGGATCACTGTCACATGATCGCTGTGCTATTTATCTCTAGACCGGAGAAGAGGAGGATCACTGACACACGATCGCTGTGCTTTTTATCTCTAGACCGGAGAAGAGGAGGATCACTGACACATGATCGCTGTGCTATTTATCTCTAGACCAGAGAAGAGGAGGATCACAGACACATGATCGCTGTGTTATTTATCTCTAGACAAGAGAAGAGGAGGATCACTGTCACATGATCGCTGTGCTATTTATCTCTAGACCAGAGAAGAGGAGGATCACTGACACATGATCGCTGTGCTATTTATCTCTAGACCAGAGAAGAGGAGGATCACTGACACACGATCGCTGTGCTATTTATCTCTAGACCAGAGAAGAGGAGGATCACTGTCACATGATCGCTGTGCTATTTATCTCTAGACCAGAGAAGAGGAGGATCACAGACACATGATCGCTGTGCTATTTATCTCTAGACCAGAGAAGAGGAAGATCACTGACACACGATCGCTGTGCTATTTATCTCTAGACCAGAGAAGAGGAGGATCACAGACACATGATCGCTGTGCTATTTATCTCTAGACCAGAGAAGAGGAGGATGACAGACACATGATCGCTGTGCTATTTATCTCTAGACCAGAGAAGAGGAGGATCACAGACACATGATCGCTGTGCTATTTATCTCTAGACCAGAGAAGAGGAGGATCACAGACACATGATCGCTGTGTTATTTATCTCTAGACAAGAGAAGAGGAGGATCACTGTCACATGATCGCTGTGCTATTTATCTCTAGACCAGAGAAGAGGAGGATCACAGACACACGATCGCTGTGCTCTTTATCTCTAGACCAGAGAAGAGGAGGATCACTGACACACGATCGCTGTGCTATTTATCTCTAGACCAGAGAAGAGGAGGATCACTGTCACACGATCGCTGTGCTATTTATCTCTAGACCAGAGAAGAGGAGGATCACTGTCACATGATCGCTGTGCTATTTATCTCTAGACCAGAGAAGAGGAGGATCACTGTCACATGATCGCTGTGCTATTTATCTCTAGACCAGAGAAGAGGAGGATCACTGACACATGATCGCTGTACTATTTATCTCTAGACCAGAGAAGAGGAGGATCACTGACACATGATCGCTGTGTTATTTATCTCTAGACCAGAGAAGAGGAGGATCACTGTCACATGATCGCTGTGCTATTTATCTCTAGACCAGGGAAGAGGAGGATCACAGACACATGATCGCTGTGCTATTTATCTCTAGACCAGAGAAGAGGAGGATCACTGACACATGATCGCTGTGCTATTTATCTCTAGACCAGAGAAGAGGAGGATCACTGACACATGATCGCTGTGTTAGTTATCTCTAGACCAGAGAAGAGGAGGATCACTGTCACATGATCGCTGTGCTATTTATCTCTAGACCAGAGAAGAGGAGGATCACTGACACATGATCGCTGTGTTATTTATCTCTAGACCAGAGAAGAGGAGGATCACTGTCACATGATCGCTGTGCTATTTATCTCTAGACCAGAGAAGAGGAGGATCACTGACACATGATCGCTGTGCTATTTATCTCTAGACCAGAGAAGAGGAGGATCACTGTCACATGATCGCTGTGCTATTTATCTCTAGACCAGTGAAGAGGAGGATCACTGTCACATGATCGCTGTGCTATTTATCTCTAGACCAGAGAAGAGGAGGATCACTGTCACATGATCGCTGTGCTATTTATCTCTAGACCAGTGAAGAGGAGGATCACTGTCACATGATCGCTGTGCTTTTTATCTCTAGACCAGAGAAGAGGAGGATCATTGTCACATGATCGCTGTGCTATTTATCTCTAGACCAGAGAAGAGGAGGATCACTGTCACACGATTGCTGTGCTTTTTATCTCTAGACCAGAGAAGAGGAGGATCACAGACACATGATCGCTGTGCTATTTATCTCTAGACCAGAGAAGAGGAGGATCACAGACACATGATCGCTGTGCTATTTATCTCTAGACCAGAGAAGAGGAGGATCACTGTCACATGATCGCTGTGCTATTTATCTCTAGACCAGAGAAGAGGAGGATCACAGACACATGATCGCTGTGCTATTTATCTCTAGACCAGAGAAGAGGAGGATCACAGACACATGATCGCTGTGCTATTTATCTCTAGACCAGAGAAGAGGAGGATCACTGTCACATGATCGCTGTGCTATTTATCTCTAGACCAGAGAAGAGGAGGATCACTGTCACACGATTGCTGTGCTTTTTATCTCTAGACCAGAGAAGAGGAGGATCACTGACACATGATCGCTGTGTTAGTTATCTCTAGACCAGAGAAGAGGAGGATCACTGTCACATGATCGCTGTGCTATTTATCTCTAGACCAGAGAAGAGGAGGATCACTGACACATGATCGCTGTGTTATTTATCTCTAGACCAGAGAAGAGGAGGATCACTGTCACATGATCGCTGTGCTATTTATCTCTAGACCAGAGAAGAGGAGGATCACTGACACATGATCGCTGTGCTATTTATCTCTAGACCAGAGAAGAGGAGGATCACTGTCACATGATCGCTGTGCTATTTATCTCTAGACCAGTGAAGAGGAGGATCACTGTCACATGATCGCTGTGCTATTTATCTCTAGACCAGAGAAGAGGAGGATCACTGTCACATGATCGCTGTGCTATTTATCTCTAGACCAGTGAAGAGGAGGATCACTGTCACATGATCGCTGTGCTTTTTATCTCTAGACCAGAGAAGAGGAGGATCATTGTCACATGATCGCTGTGCTATTTATCTCTAGACCAGAGAAGAGGAGGATCACTGTCACACGATTGCTGTGCTTTTTATCTCTAGACCAGAGAAGAGGAGGATCACAGACACATGATCGCTGTGCTATTTATCTCTAGACCAGAGAAGAGGAGGATCACAGACACATGATCGCTGTGCTATTTATCTCTAGACCAGAGAAGAGGAGGATCACTGTCACATGATCGCTGTGCTATTTATCTCTAGACCAGAGAAGAGGAGGATCACAGACACATGATCGCTGTGCTATTTATCTCTAGACCAGAGAAGAGGAGGATCACAGACACATGATCGCTGTGCTATTTATCTCTAGACCAGAGAAGAGGAGGATCACTGTCACATGATCGCTGTGCTATTTATCTCTAGACCAGAGAAGAGGAGGATCACTGACACACGATCGCTGTGCTATTTATCTCTAGACCAGAGAAGAGGAGGGTCACTGACACATGATCGCTGTGCTATTTATCTCTAGACCAGAGAAGAGGAGGATCACTGTCACACGATCGCTGTTCTATTTATCTCTAGACCAGAGAAGAGGAGGATCACTGACACACGTTCGCTGTGCTATTTATCTCTAGACCAGAGAAGAGGAGGATCACTGTCACACGATTGCTGTGCTATTTATCTCTAGACCAGAGAAGAGGAGGATCACTGTCACACGATCGCTGTTCTATTTATCTCTAGACCAGTGAAGAGGAGGATCACTGTCACATGATCGCTCTGCTTTTTATCTCTAGACCAGAGAAGAGGAGGATCATTGTCACATGATCGCTGTGCTGTTTATCTCTAGACCAGAGAAGAGGAGGATCACTGTCACACGATTGCTGTGCATTTTATCTCTAGACCAGAGAAGAGGAGGATCACAGACACATGATCGCTGTGCTATTTATCTCTAGACCAGAGAAGAGGAGGATCACAGACACATGATCGCTGTGCTATTTATCTCTAGACCAGAGAAGAGGAGGGTCACTGACACATGATCGCTGTGCTATTTATCTCTAGACCAGAGAAGAGGAGGATCACTGTCACACGATCGCTGTTCTATTTATCTCTAGACCAGAGAAGAGGAGGATCACTGTCACACGATTGCTGTGCTATTTATCTCTAGACCAGAGAAGAGGAGGATCACTGTCACACGATCGCTGTTCTATTTATCTCTAGACCAGTGAAGAGGAGGATCACTGTCACACGATCGCTGTGCTTTTTATCTCTAGACCAGAGAAGAGGAGGATCATTGTCACATGATCGCTGTGCTATTTATCTCTAGACCAGAGAAGAGGAGGATCACTGTCACACGATTGCTGTGCTTTTTATCTCTAGACCAGAGAAGAGGAGGATCACTGACACATGATCGCTGTGTTAGTTATCTCTAGACCAGAGAAGAGGAGGATCACTGTCACATGATCGCTGTGCTATTTATCTCTAGACCAGAGAAGAGGAGGATCACTGACACATGATCGCTGTGTTATTTATCTCTAGACCAGAGAAGAGGAGGATCACTGTCACATGATCGCTGTGCTATTTATCTCTAGACCAGAGAAGAGGAGGATCACTGACACATGATCGCTGTGCTATTTATCTCTAGACCAGAGAAGAGGAGGATCACTGTCACATGATCGCTGTGCTATTTATCTCTAGACCAGTGAAGAGGAGGATCACTGTCACATGATCGCTGTGCTATTTATCTCTAGACCAGAGAAGAGGAGGATCACTGTCACATGATCGCTGTGCTATTTATCTCTAGACCAGTGAAGAGGAGGATCACTGTCACATGATCGCTGTGCTTTTTATCTCTAGACCAGAGAAGAGGAGGATCATTGTCACATGATCGCTGTGCTATTTATCTCTAGACCAGAGAAGAGGAGGATCACTGTCACACGATTGCTGTGCTTTTTATCTCTAGACCAGAGAAGAGGAGGATCACAGACACATGATCGCTGTGCTATTTATCTCTAGACCAGAGAAGAGGAGGATCACAGACACATGATCGCTGTGCTATTTATCTCTAGACCAGAGAAGAGGAGGATCACTGTCACATGATCGCTGTGCTATTTATCTCTAGACCAGAGAAGAGGAGGATCACAGACACATGATCGCTGTGCTATTTATCTCTAGACCAGAGAAGAGGAGGATCACAGACACATGATCGCTGTGCTATTTATCTCTAGACCAGAGAAGAGGAGGATCACTGTCACATGATCGCTGTGCTATTTATCTCTAGACCAGAGAAGAGGAGGATCACTGACACACGATCGCTTGCTTTTTATCTCTAGACCAGAGAAGAGGAGGGTCACTGACACATGATCGCTGTGCTATTTATCTCTAGACCAGAGAAGAGGAGGATCACTGTCACACGATCGCTGTTCTATTTATCTCTAGACCAGAGAAGAGGAGGATCACTGACACACGTTCGCTGTGCTATTTATCTCTAGACCAGAGAAGAGGAGGATCACTGTCACACGATTGCTGTGCTATTTATCTCTAGACCAGAGAAGAGGAGGATCACTGTCACACGATCGCTGTTCTATTTATCTCTAGACCAGTGAAGAGGAGGATCACTGTCACATGATCGCTGTGCTTTTTATCTCTAGACCAGAGAAGAGGAGGATCATTGTCACATGATCGCTGTGCTATTTATCTCTAGACCAGAGAAGAGGAGGATCACTGTCACACGATTGCTGTGCTTTTTATCTCTAGACCAGAGAAGAGGAGGATCACAGACACATGATCGCTGTGCTATTTATCTCTAGACCAGAGAAGAGGAGGATCACAGACACATGATCGCTGTGCTATTTATCTCTAGACCAGAGAAGAGGAGGATCACAGACACATGATCGCTGTGCTATTTATCTCTAGACCAGAGAAGAGGAGGGTCACTGACACATGATCGCTGTGCTATTTATCTCTAGACCAGAGAAGAGGAGGATCACTGTCACACGATCGCTGTTCTATTTATCTCTAGACCAGAGAAGAGGAGGATAACTGTCACATGATCGCTGTGCTATTTATCTCTAGACCGGAGAAGAGGAGGATCACTGTCACATGATCGCTGTGCTATTTATCTCTAGACCAGAGAAGAGGAGGATCACTGTCACATGATCGCTGTGCTATTTATCTCTAGACCGGAGAAGAGGAGGATCACTGACACATGATCGCTGTGCTATTTATCTCTAGACCGGACAAGAGGAGGATCACTGACACATGATCGCTGTGCTATTTATCTCTAGACCGGAGAAGAGGAGGATCACTGTCACATGATCGCTGTGCTATTTATCTCTAGACCAGAGAAGAGGAGGATCACTGACACATGACCGCTGTGCTCTTTATCTCTAGACCAGAGAAGAGGAGGATCAATGACACATGATCGCTGTGCTATTTATCTCTAGACCAGAGAAGAGGAGGATCACTGTCACACGATCGCTGTGCTATTTATCTCTAGACCAGAGAAGAGGATGATCACTGACACATGATCGCTGTGCTATTTATCTCTAGACCAGAGAAGAGGAGGATCACTGACACACGATCGCTGTGCTATTTATCTCTAGACCAGAGAAGAGGATGATCACTGTCACATGATCGCTGTGCTATTTATCTCTAGACCAGAGAAGAGGAGGATCACTGACACATGATCGCTGTGCTATTTATCTCTAGACCAGAGAAGAGGAGGATCACTGACACATGATCGCTGTGCTATTTATCTCTAGACCAGAGAAGAGGAGGATCACTGTCACATGATCGCTGTGCTATTTATCTCTAGACCAGAGAAGAGGAGGATCACTGTCACATGATCGCTGTGCTATTTATCTCTAGACCAGAGAAGAGGATGATCACTGTCACATGATCGCTGTGCTATTTATCTCTAGACCAGAGAAGAGGAGGATCACTGACACATGATTCCTGTGCTATTTATCTCTAGACCAGAGAAGAGGAGGATCACTGACACACGATCGCTGTGCTATTTATCTCTAGACCAGAGAAGAAGAGGATCACAGACACATGAGCGCTGTGCTATTTATCTCTAGACCAGAGAAGAGGAGGATCACTGACACATGATCGCTGTGCTATTTATCTCTAGACCAGAGAAGAGGAGGATCACTGACACATGATCGCTGTGCTATTTATCTCTAGATCAAAGAAGATTAGGATCAATCGCTGTGCTATTTATCTCTAGACCAGAGAAGAGGAGGATCACTGACACATGATCGCTGTGCTATTTATCTCTAGACCAGAAAAGAGGAGGATCATAGACACACGATCGCTGTGCTATTTATCTCTAGACCAGAGAAGAGGAGGATCACTGACACATGATCGCTGTGCTATTTATCTCTAGACCAGAGAACAGGAGGATCACTGTCACATGATCGCTGTGCTTTTTATCTCTAGACCAGAGAAGAGGAGGATCACTGTCACACGATCGCTGTTCTATTTATCTCTAGACCAGAGAAGAGGAGGATCACTGACACACGTTCGCTGTGCTATTTATCTCTAGACCAGAGAAGAGGAGGATCACTGTCACACGATTGCTGTGCTATTTATCTCTAGACCAGAGAAGAGGAGGATCACTGTCACACGATCGCTGTTCTATTTATCTCTAGACCAGTGAAGAGGAGGATCACTGTCACATGATCGCTGTGCTTTTTATCTCTAGACCAGAGAAGAGGAGGATCATTGTCACA
This sequence comes from Rhinophrynus dorsalis, assembly GCA_037306005.1. NCBI lineage: Eukaryota > Metazoa > Chordata > Amphibia > Anura > Rhinophrynidae > Rhinophrynus > Rhinophrynus dorsalis. Next base: position 186,772,438 of record CM074727.1, on the reverse strand, counting down.
TGATCGCTGTGCTATTTATCTCTAGACCAGAGAAGAGGAGGATCACTGTCACACGATTGCTGTGCTTTTTATCTCTAGACCAGAGAAGAGGAGGATCACTGACACATGATCGCTGTGTTAGTTATCTCTAGACCAGAGAAGAGGAGGATCACTGTCACATGATCGCTGTGCTATTTATCTCTAGATCAGAGAAGAGGAGGATCACTGTCACATGATCGCTGTGCTATTTATCTCTAGACCAGAGAAGAGGAGGATCACTGACACATAATTCCTGTGCTATTTATCTCTAGACCAGAGAAGAGGAGGATCACTGACACACGATCGCTGTGCTATTTATCTCTAGACCAGAGAAGAGGAGGATCACTAACACATGATCGCTGTGCTATTTATCTCTAGACCAGAGAAGAGGAGGATCACAGACACATGATCGCTGTGCTATTTATCTCTAGACCAGAGAAGAGGAGGATCACTGTCACACGATCGCTGTGCTTTTTATCTCTAGACCAGAGAAGAGGAGGATCACTGTCACATGATCGCTGTGCTATTTATCTCTAGATCAGAGAAGAGGAGGATCACTGTCACATGATCGCTGTGCTATTTATCTCTAGACCAGAGAAGAGGAGGATCACTGACACATGATTCCTGTGCTATTTATCTCTAGACCAGAGAAGAGGAGGATCACTGACACACGATCGCTGTGCTATTTATCTCTAGACCAGAGAAGAGGAGGATCACTGACACATGATCGCTGTGCTATTTATCTCTAGACCAGAGAAGAGGAGGATCACAGACACATGATCGCTGTGCTATTTATCTCTAGACCAGAGAAGAGGAGGATCACTGTCACACGATCGCTGTGCTATTTATCTCTAGACCAGAGAAGAGGAGGATCACTGTCACATGATCGCTGTGCTATTTATCTCTAGACCAGAGAAGAGGAGGATCACTGACACATGATCGCTGTGCTATTTATCTCTAGACCAGAGAAGAGGAGGATCACTGACACATGATCGCTGTGCTATTTATCTCTAGAACAGAGAAGAGGAGGATCACAGACACATGATCGCTGTGCTATTTATCTCTAGACCAGAGAAGAGGAGGATCACAGACACACGATCGCTGTGCTATTTATCTCTAGACCAGAGAAGAGGAGGATCACTGACACATGATTGCTGTGCTATTTATCTCTAGACCAGAGAAGAGGAGGATCACTGTCACATGATCGCTGTGCTCTTTATCTCTAGACCAGAGAAGAGGAGGAACACTGACACATGATCGCTGTGCTATTTATCTCTAGACCAGAGAAGAGGCGGATCACTGTCACATGATCGCTGTGCTATTTATCTCTAGACCAGAGAAGAGGAGGATCACTGTCACACGATCGCTGTGTTATTTATCTCTAGACCAGAGAAGAGGAGGATCACTGACACATGATTGCTGTGCTATTTATCTCTAGACCAGAGAAGAGGAGGATCACTGTCACATGATCGCTGTGCTCTTTATCTCTAGACCAGAGAAGAGGAGGATCACTGACACACGATCGCTGTGCTTTTTATCTCTAGACCAGAGAAGAGGAGGATCACTGTCACACGATCGCTGTGCTATTTATCTCTAGACCAGAGAAGAGGAGGATCACTGTCACACGATCCCTGTGCTATTTATCGCTAGACCAGAGAAGAGGAGGATCACTGTCACACGATCGCTGTGTTATTTATCTCTAGACCAGAGAAGAGGAGGATCACTGACACATGATCGCTGTGCTATTTATCTCTAGACCAGAGAAAAGGAGGATCACTGTCACATGATCGCTGTGCTATTTATCTCTAGACCAGAGAAGAGGAGGATCACTGTCACACGATCGCTGTGTTATTTATCTCTAGACCAGAGAAGAGGAGGATCACTGACACATGATCGCTGTGCTATTTATCTCTAGACCAGAGAAGAGGAGGATCACAGACACATGATCGCTGTGCTATTTATCTCTAGACCAGAGAAGAGGAGGATCACAGACACACGATCGCTGTGCTATTTATCTCTAGACCAGAGAAGAGGAGGATCACTGTCACACGATCGCTGTGCTATTTATCTCTAGACCAGAGAAGAGGAGGATCACTGACACACGATCGCTGTGCTATTTATCTCTAGACCAGAGAAGAGGAGGATCACTGACACATGATCGCTGTGCTATTTATCTCTAGACCAGAGAAGAGGAGGATCACTGTCACATGATCGCTGTGTTATTTATCTCTAGACCAGAGAAGAGGAGGATCACTGACACATGATCGCTGTGCTTTTATCTCTAGACCAGAGAAGAGGAGGATCACTGTCACATGATCGCTGTGCTATTTATCTCTAGACCAGAGAAGAGGAGGATCACTGTCACATGATCGCTGTGCTATTTATCTCTAGACCAGAGAAGAGGAGGATCACTGTCACATGATCGCTGTGCTATTTATCTCTAGACCAGAGAAGAGGAGGATCACTGACACATGATTCCTGTGCTATTTATCTCTAGACCAGAGAAGAGGAGGATCACTGACACACGATCGCTGTGCTATTTATCTCTAGACCAGAGAAGAAGAGGATCACAGACACATGAGCGCTGTGCTATTTATCTCTAGATCAAAGAAGAGGAGGATCAATCGCTGTGCTTTTTATCTCTAGACCAGAGAAGAGGAGGATCACTGACACATGATCGCTGTGCTATTTATCTCTAGACCAGAGAAGAGGAGGATCACAGACACATGATCGCTGTGCTATTTATCTCTAGACCAGAGAAGAGGAGGATCACTGTCACACGATCGCTGTGCTATTTATCTCTAGACCAGAGAAGAGGAGGATCACTGTCACATGATCGCTGTGCTATTTATCTCTAGACCAGAGAAGAGGAGGATCACTGACACATGATCGCTGTGCTATTTATCTCTAGACCAGAGAAGAGGAGGATCACTGACACATGATCGCTGTGCTATTTATCTCTAGAACAGAGAAGAGGAGGATCACAGACACATGATCGCTGTGCTATTTATCTCTAGACCAGAGAAGAGGAGGATCACAGACACACGATCGCTGTGCTATTTATCTCTAGACCAGAGAAGAGGAGGATCACTGACACATGATTGCTGTGCTATTTATCTCTAGACCAGAGAAGAGGAGGATCACTGTCACATGATCGCTGTGCTCTTTATCTCTAGACCAGAGAAGAGGAGGATCACTGACACATGATCGCTGTGCTATTTATCTCTAGACCAGAGAAGAGGCGGATCACTGTCACATGATCGCTGTGCTATTTATCTCTAGACCAGAGAAGAGGAGGATCACTGTCACACGATCGCTGTGTTATTTATCTCTAGACCAGAGAAGAGGAGGATCACTGACACATGATTGCTGTGCTATTTATCTCTAGACCAGAGAAGAGGAGGATCACTGTCACATGATCGCTGTGCTCTTTATCTCTAGACCAGAGAAGAGGAGGATCACTGACACACGATCGCTGTGCTTTTTATCTCTAGACCAGAGAAGAGGAGGATCACTGTCACACGATCGCTGTGCTATTTATCTCTAGACCAGAGAAGAGGAGGATCACTGTCACACGATCCCTGTGCTATTTATCGCTAGACCAGAGAAGAGGAGGATCACTGTCACACGATCGCTGTGTTATTTATCTCTAGACCAGAGAAGAGGAGGATCACTGACACATGATCGCTGTGCTATTTATCTCTAGACCAGAGAAAAGGAGGGTCACTGTCACATGATCGCTGTGCTATTTATCTCTAGACCAGAGAAGAGGAGGATCACTGTCACACGATCGCTGTGTTATTTATCTCTAGACCAGAGAAGAGGAGGATCACTGACACATGATCGCTGTGCTATTTATCTCTAGACCAGAGAAGAGGAGGATCACAGACACATGATCGCTGTGCTATTTATCTCTAGACCAGAGAAGAGGAGGATCACAGACACACGATCGCTGTGCTATTTATCTCTAGACCAGAGAAGAGGAGGATCACTGTCACACGATCGCTGTGCTATTTATCTCTAGACCAGAGAAGAGGAGGATCACTGACACACGATCGCTGTGCTATTTATCTCTAGACCAGAGAAGAGGAGGATCACTGACACATGATCGCTGTGCTATTTATCTCTAGACCAGAGAAGAGGAGGATCACTGTCACATGATCGCTGTGTTATTTATCTCTAGACCAGAGAAGAGGAGGATCACTGACACATGATCGCTGTGCTTTTATCTCTAGACCAGAGAAGAGGAGGATCACTGTCACATGATCGCTGTGCTATTTATCTCTAGACCAGAGAAGAGGAGGATCACTGTCACATGATCGCTGTGCTATTTATCTCTAGACCAGAGAAGAGGAGGATCACTGTCACATGATCGCTGTGCTATTTATCTCTAGACCAGAGAAGAGGAGGATCACTGACACATGATTCCTGTGCTATTTATCTCTAGACCAGAGAAGAGGAGGATCACTGACACACGATCGCTGTGCTATTTATCTCTAGACCAGAGAAGAAGAGGATCACAGACACATGAGCGCTGTGCTATTTATCTCTAGATCAAAGAAGAGGAGGATCAATCGCTGTGCTTTTTATCTCTAGACCAGAGAAGAGGAGGATCACTGACACATGATCGCTGTGCTATTTATCTCTAGACCAGAGAAGAGGAGGATCACTGACACATGATCGCTGTGCTATTTATCTCTAGACCAGAGAAGAGGAGGATCACTGACACATGATCGCTGTGCTATTTATCTCTAGACCAGAGAAAAGGAGGATCACTGACACATGATCGCTGTGCTATTTATCTCTAGACCAGAAAAGAGGAGGATCATAGACACATGATCGCTGTGCTTTTTATCTCTAGACCAGAGAAGAGGAGGATCACTGACACACGATCGCTGTGCTCTTTATCTCTAGACCAGAGAAGAGGAGGATCACTGACACACGATCGCTGTGCTCTTTATCTCTAGACCAGAGAAGAGGAGGATCACTATCACATGATCGCTGTGCTTTTTATCTCTAGACCAGAGAAGAGGAGGATCACTGACACATGATCGCTGTGCTTTTTATCTCTAGACCAGAGAAGAGGAGGATCACAGAGACATGATCGCTGTGCTATTTATCTCTAGACCAGAGAAGAGGAGGATCACAGACACACGATCGCTGTGCTATTTATCTCTAGACCAGAGAAGAGGAGGATCACTGTCACACGATCGCTGTGCTATTTATCTCTAGACCAGAGAAGAGGAGGATCACAGACACATGATCGCTGTGCTATTTATCTCTAGACCAAAGAAGAGGAGGATCACTGTCACATGATCGCTGTGCTTTTTATCTCTAGACCAGAGAAGAGGAGGATCACAGACACATGATTGCTGTGCTATTTATCTCTAGACCAGAGAAGAGGAGGATCACAGACACATGATTGCTGTGCTATTTATCTCTAGACCAAAGAAGAGGAGGATCACTGTCACATGATCGCTGTGCTATTTATCTCTAGACCAGAGAAGAGGAGGATCACTGTCACATGATCGCTGTGCTATTTATCTCTAGACCAGAGAAGAGGAGGATCACTGTCACATGATCGCTGTGCTATTTATCTCTAGACCAGAGAAGAGGAGGATCACAGACACATGATCGCTGTGCTATTTATCTCTAGACCAGAGAAGAGGAGGATCACTGTCACATGATCGCTGTGCTATTTATCTCTAGACCAGAGAAGAGGAGGATCACTGTCACACGATCGCTGTGCTATTTATCTCTAGACCAGAGAAGAGGAGGATCACTGACACATGATCGCTGTGCTTTTTATCTCTAGACCAGAGAAGAGGAGGATCACTGTCACATGATTGCTGTGCTATTTATCTCTAGACCAGAGAAGAGGAGGATCACTGTCACATGATTGCTGTGCTATTTATCTCTAGACCAGAGAAGAGGAGGATCACAGACACACGATCGCTATGCTATTTATCTCTAGACCAGAGAAGAGGAGGATCACTGACACATGATCGCTGTGCTATTTATCTCTAGACCAGAGAAGAGGAGGATCACTGTCACACGATCGCTGTGCTATTTATCTCTAGACCAGAGAAGAGGAGGATCACTGTCACATGATCGCTGTGCTTTTTATCTCTAGACCAGAGAAGAGGAGGATCACTGACACATGATTGCTGTGCTATTTATCTCTAGACCGGAGAAGAGGAGGATCACTGTCACATGATCGCTGTGCTCTTTATCTCTAGACCAGAGAAGAGGAGGATCACAGACACATGATTGCTGTGCTATTTATCCCTAGACCAAAGAAGAGGAGGATCACTGTCACATGATCGCTGTGCTCTTTATCTCTAGACCAGAGAAGAGGAGGATCACTGTCACATGATCGCTGTGCTATTTATCTCTAGACCAGAGAAGAGGAGGATCACAGACACATGATCGCTGTGCTATTTATCTCTAGACCAGAGAAGAGGAGGATCACTGTCACACGATCGCTGTGCTATTTATCTCTAGACCAGAGAAGAGGAGGATCACTGTCACATGATCGCTGTGCTATTTATCTCTAGATCAGAGAAGAGGAGGATCACTGTCACACGATCGCTGTGCTATTTATCTCTAGACCAGAGAAGAGGAGGATCACTGTCACACGATCGCTGTGCTATTTATCTCTAGACCAGAGAAGAGGAGGATCACTATCACATGATCACTGTGCTATTTATCTCTAGACCAGAGAAGAGGAGGATCACTGACACATGATCGCTGTGCTATTTATCTCTAGACCAGAGAAGAGGTGGATCACTGACACATGATCGCTGTGCTATTTATCTCTAGACCAGAGAAGAGGAGGATCACTGTCACATGATCGCTGTGCTATTTATCTCTAGACCAGAGAAGAGGAGGATCACTGTCACATGATCGCTGTGCTTTTTATCTCTAGACCAGAGAAGAGGAGGATCACTGTCACATGATCGCTGTGCTATTTATCTCTAGACCAGAGAAGAGGAGGATCACTGTCACATGATCGCTGTGCTTTTTATCTCTAGACCAGAGAAGAGGAGGATCACTGTCACATGATCGCTGTGCTTTTTATCTCTAGACCAGAGAAGAGGAGGATCACTGACACACGATCGCTGTGCTTTTTATCTCTAGACCAGAGAAGAGGAAGATCACTGACACACGATCGCTGTGCTTTTTATCTCTAGACCAGAGAAGAGGAGGATCACTGTCACATGATCGCTGTGCTTTTTATCTCTAGACCAGAGAAGAGGAGGATCACTGTCACACGATCGCTGTGCTTTTTATCTCTAGACCAGAGAAGAGGAGGATCACTGACACATGATCGCTGTGCTATTTATCTCTAGACCAGAGAAGAGGAGGATCACTGTCACACGATCGCTGTGCTATTTATCTCTAGACCAGAGAAGAGGAGGATCACTGTCACACGATCGCTGTGCTATTTATCTCTAGACCAGAGAAGAGGAGGATCACTGTCACACGATCGCTGTGCTATTTATCTCTAGACCAGAGAAGAGGAGGATCACTGTCACACGATCGCTGTGCTATTTATCTCTAGACCAGAGAAGAGGAGGATCACTGTCACACGATCGCTGTGCTATTTATCTCTAGACCAGAGAAGAGGATGATCACTGTCACACGATCGCTGTGCTATTTATCTCTAGACCAGAGAAGAGGAGGATCACTGTCACATGATCGCTGTGCTATTTATCTCTAGACCAGAGAAGAGGAGGATCACTGACACATGATCGCTGTGCTATTTATCTCTAGACCGGAGAAGAGGAGGATCACTGTCACATGATCGCTGTGCTATTTATCTCTAGACCGGAGAAGAGGAGGATCACTGTCACATGATCGCTGTGCTATTTATCTCTAGACCGGAGAAGAGGAGGATCACTGACACACGATCGCTGTGCTATTTATCTCTAGACCGGAGAAGAGGAGGATCACTGACACACAATCGCTGTGCTATTTATCTCTAGACCAGAGAAGAGGAGGATCACTGTCACATGATCGCTGTGCTATTTATCTCTAGACCAGAGAAGAGGAGGATCACAGACACATGATCGCTGTGCTTTTTATCTCTAGACCAGAGAAGAGGAGGATCACTGACACACGATCGCTGTGCTATTTATCTCTAGACCAGAGAAGAGGAGGATCACTGTCACACGATCGCTGTGCTTTTTATCTCTAGACCAGAGAAGAGGAGGATCACTGACACATGATCGCTGTGCTATTTATCTCTAGACCAGAGAAGAGGAGGATCACTGACACATGATCGCTGTGCTATTTATCTCTAGACCAGAGAAGAGGAGGATCACTGACACACGATCGCTGTGCTATTTATCTCTAGACCAGAGAAGAGGAGGATCACAGACACATGATCGCTGTGCTATTTATCTCTAGACCAGAGAAGAGGAGGATCACTGACACACGATCGCTGCGCTATTTATCTCTAGACCAGAGAAGAGGAGGATCACTGACACACGATCGCTGCGCTATTTATCTCTAGACCAGAGAAGAGGAGGATCACTGTCACATGATCGCTGTGCTATTTATCTCTAGACCAGAGAAGAGGAGGATCACTGAGACACGATCGCTGTGCTATTTATCTCTAGACCAGAGAAGAGGAGG
>CM074727.1:186746425-186763580 GCA_037306005.1 Rhinophrynus dorsalis | reverse complement strand
CTGTGTGGTGTGTATATAAGTGTATCACCCTGGTGTCTCTGTGTTTAGGAGATCAGACTGTGTGGTGTTTATAGAAGTATATCACCCTGGTGTCCCTGTGTGTAGGAGATCAGACTGTGTGATGTGTATAGATGTGTATCACCCTGGTGTCCCTGTGTGTAGGAGATCTGACTGTGTGGTGTGTATATAAGTGTATCACCCTGGTGTCCCTGTGTTTAGGAGATCAGACTGTGGTGTGTGTATATAAGTGTATCACCCTGGTGTCCCTGTGTTTAGGAGATCAGACTGTGTGGTGTGTATATAAGTGTATCACCCTGGTGTCCCTGTGTTTAGGAGATCAGACTGTGTGGTGTGTATATAAGTGTATCACCCTGGTGTCCCTGTGTTTAGGAGGTCAGACTGTGTGGTGTGTATATAAGGGTATCACCCTGGTGTCCCTGTGTTTAGGAGATCAGACTGTGTGGTGTGTATATAAGTGTATCACCCTGGTGTCCCTGTGTTTAAGAGATCAGACTGTGTGGTGTGTATATAAGTGTATTACCCTGGTGTCCCTGTGTGTAGGAGATCTGACTGTGTGGTGTGTATAGAAGTGTATCACCCTGGTGTCCCTGTGTTTAGGAGATCAGACTGTGTGGTGTGTATATAAGGGTATCACCCTGGTGTCCCTGTGTTTAGGAGATCAGACTGTGTGGTGTGTATATAAGTGTATCACCCTGGTGTCCCTGTGTTTAGGAGATCAGACTGTGTGGTGTGTATATAAGTGTATCACCCTGGTGTCTCTGTGTTTAGGAGATCAGACTGTGTGGTGTGTATAGAAGTATATCACCCTGGTGTCCCTGTGTGTAGGAGATCAGACTGTGTGGTGTGTATATAAGTGTATCACCCTGGTGTCCCTGTGTTTAGGAGATCAGACTGTGTGGTGTGTATATAAGTGTATCACCCTGGTGTCCCTGTGTTTAAGAGATCAGACTGTGTGGTGTGTATATAAGTGTATTACCCTGGTGTCCCTGTGTGTAGGAGATCTGACTGTGTGGTGTGTATAGAAGTGTATCACCCTGGTGTCCCTGTGTTTAGGAGATCAGACTGTGTGGTGTGTATAGAAGTGTATCACCCTGGTGTCCCTGTGTTTAGGAGATCAGACTGTGTGGTGTGTATAGAAGTGTATCACCCTGGTGTCCTTGTGTTTAGGAGATCAGACTGTGTGGTGTGTATATAAGGGTATCACCCTGGTGTCCCTGTGTGTAGGAGATCAGACTGTGTGATGTGTATATAAGTGTATCACCCTGGTGTCACTGTGTTTAGGAGATCAGACTGCGTGGTGTGTATAGAAGTGTATCACCCTGGTGTCCCTGTGTTTAGGAGATCAGACTGTGTGGTGTGTATATAAGTGTATCACCCTGGTGTCCCTGTGTTTAGGAGATCAGACTGTGTGGTGTGTATATAAGTGTATCACCCTGGTGTCCCTGTGTTTAGGAGATCAAACTGTGTGGTGTGTATATAAGTGTATCACCCTGGTGTCTCTGTGTTTAGGAGATCAGACTGTGTGGTGTTTATAGAAGTATATCACCCTGGTGTCCCTGTGTGTAGGAGATCAGACTGTGTGGTGTGTATATAAGTGTATCACCCTGGTGTCCCTGTGTTTAGGAGATCAGGCTGTGTGGTATGTATAAGTGTATCACCCTGGTGTCCCTGTGTTTAGGAGATCAGACTGTGTGGTGTGTATAGAAGTATATCACCCTGGTGTCCCTGTGTGTAGGAGATCAGACTGTGTGGTGTGTATATAAGTGTATCACCCTGGTGTCCCTGTGTTTAGTAGATCAGACTGTGTGGTGTGTATATAAGTGTATCACCCTGGTGTCCCTGTGTTTAGGAGATCAGACTGTGTGGTGTGTGTATATAAGTGTATCACCCTGGTGTCCCTGTGTTTAGGAGATATGTCTGTGTGGTGTGTATATAAGTGTATCATCCTGGTGTCCCTGTGTTTAGGAGATCAGACTGTGTAGTGTGTATATAAGTGTATCACCCTGGTGTCCCTGTGTTTAGGAGATCAGACTGTGTGGTGTGTATAGATGTGTACACCCTGGCGTCCCTGTGTTTAGGAGATCAGACTGTGTGGTGTGTATAGATGTGTATCACCCTGGTGTCCCTGTGTGTAGGAGATCTGACTGTGTGGTGTGTATATAAGTGTATCACCCTGGTGTCCCTGTGTTTAGGAGATCAGACTGTGTGGTGTGTATATAAGTGTATCACCCTGGTGTCCCTGTGTTAAGGAGATCAGACTGTGTGGTGTGTATATAAGTGTATCACTCTGGTGTCCCTGTGTTTAGGAGATCAGACTGTGTGGTGTGTATATAAGTGTATCACCCTGGTGTCCCTGTGTTTAGGAGGTCAGACTGTGTGGTGTGTATAGAAGTGTATCACCCTGGTGTCCCTGTGTTTAGGAGATCAGACTGTGTGGTGTGTATATAAGTGTATCACTCTGGTGTCCCTGTGTTTAGGAGATCAGACTGTGTGGTGTGTATATAAGTGTATCACCCTGGTGTCCCTGTGTTTAGGAGATCAGACTGTGTGGTGTGTATATAAGTGTATCACCCTGGTGTCTCTGTGTTTAGGAGATCAGACTGTGTGGTGTGTATAGAAGTATATCACCCTGGTGTCCCTGTGTGTAGCAGATCAGACTGTGTGGTGTGTATATAAGTGTATCACCCTGGTGTCCCTGTGTTTAGGAGATCAGACTGTGTGGTATGTATAAGTATATCACCCTGGTGTCCCTGTGTTCAGGAGATCAGACTGTGTGGTGTGTATAGAAGTATATCACCCTGGTGTCCCTGTGTGTAGGAGATCAGACTGTGTGGTGTGTATATAAGTGTATCACCCTGGTGTCCCTGTGTTTAGTAGATCAGACTGTGTGGTGTGTATATAGGTGTATCACCCTGGTGTCCCTGTGTTTAGGAGATCAGACTGTGTGGTGTGTGTATATAAGTGTATCACCCTGATGTCCCTGTGTTTAGGAGATCAGACTGTGTGGTGTGTATATAAGTGTATCATCCTGGTGTCCCTGTGTTTAGGAGATCAGACTGTGTAGTGTGTATATAAGTGTATCACCCTGGTGTCCCTGTGTTTAGGAGATCAGACTGTGTGGTGTGTATAGATGTGTACACCCTGGTGTCCCTGTGTTTAGGAGATCAGACTGTGTGATGTGTATAGATGAGTATCACCCTGGTGTCCCTGTGTGTAGGAGATCTGACTGTGTGGTGTGTATATAAGTGTATCACCCTGGTGTCCCTGTGTTTAGAAGATCAGACTGTGTGGTGTGTATATACGGGTATCACACTGGTGTCCCTGTGTTTAGGAGATCAGACTGTGTGGTGTGTATATAAGTGTATCACCCTGGTGTCCCTTTGTTTAGGAGATCAGACTGTGTGGTGTGTATATAAGTGTATCACCCTGGTGTCCCTGTGTTTAGGAGATCAGACTGTGTGGTGTGTATATAAGTGTATCACCCTGGTGTCCCTGTGTTTAGGAGATCAGACTGTGTGGTGTGTATAGAAGTGTATCACCCTGGTGTCCCTGTGTTTAGGAGATCAGACTGTGTGGTGTGTATATACGTGTATCACCCTGGTGTCCCTGTGTTTAGGAGATCAGACTGTGCGGTGTGTATATAAGTGTATCACCCTGGTGTCCCTGTGTTTAGGAGATCAGACTGTGTGGTGTGTATATAAGTGTATCACCCTGGTGTCCCTGTGCTTAGGAGATCAGACTGTGTGCTGTGTATATAAGTGTATCACCCTGGTGTCCCTGTGTTTAGGAGATCAGACTGTGTGGTGTGTATATAAGTGTATCACCCTGGTGTCCCTGTGTTTAGGAGATCAGACTGTGTGGTGTGTATATAAGTGTATCACCCTGGTGTCCCTGTGTTTAGGAGGTCAGACTGTGTGGTGTGTATATACGGGTATCACACTGGTGTCCCTGTGCTTAGGAGATCAGACTGTGTGCTGTGTATATAAGTGTATCACCCTGGTGTCCCTGTGTTTAGGAGATCAGACTGTGTGGTGTGTATATAAGTATATAACCCTGGTGTCCCTGTGTTTAGGAGATCAGACTGTGTGGTGTGTATATACGGGTATCACACTGGTGTCCCTGTGCTTAGGAGATCAGACTGTGTGCTGTGTATATAAGTGTATCACCCTGGTGTCCCTGTGTTTAGGAGATCAGACTGTGTGGTGTGTATATAAGTGTATCACCCTGGTGTCCCTTTGTTTAGGAGATCAGACTGTGTGGTGTGTATATAAGTGTATCACCCTGGTGTCCCTGTGTTTAGGAGGTCAGACTGTGTGGTGTGTATATAAGGGTATCACCCTGGTGTCCCTGTGTTTAGGAGATCAGACTGTGTGGTGTGTATATAAGTGTATCACCCTGGTGTCCCTGTGTTTAAGAGATCAGACTGTGTGGTGTGTATATAAGTGTATTACCCTGGTGTCCCTGTGTGTAGGAGATCTGACTGTGTGGTGTGTATAGAAGTGTATCACCCTGGTGTCCCTGTGTTTAGGAGATCAGACTGTGTGGTGTGTATAGAAGTGTATCACCCTGGTGTCCCTGTGTTTAGGAGATCAGACTGTGTGGTGTGTATATAAGGGTATCACCCTGGTGTCCCTGTGTTTAGGAGATCAGACTGTGTGGTGTGTATATAAGTGTATCACCCTGGTGTCCCTGTGTTTAGGAGATCAGACTGTGTGGTGTGTATATAAGTGTATCACCCTGGTGTCTCTGTGTTTAGGAGATCAGACTGTGTGGTGTGTATAGAAGTATATCACCCTGGTGTCCCTGTGTGTAGGAGATCAGACTGTGTGGTGTGTATATAAGTGTATCACCCTGGTGTCCCTGTGTTTAGGAGATCAGGCTGTGTGGTATGTATAAGTGTATCACCCTGGTGTCCCTGTGTTTAGGAGATCAGACTGTGTGGTGTGTATAGAAGTATATCACCCTGGTGTCCCTGTGTGTAGGAGATCAGACTGTGTGGTGTGTATATAAGTGTATCACCCTGGTGTCCCTGTGTTTAGTAGATCAGACTGTGTGGTGTGTATATAAGTGTATCACCCTGGTGTCCCTGTGTTTAGGAGATCAGACTGTGTGGTGTGTGTATATAAGTGTATCACCCTGGTGTCCCTGTGTTTAGGAGATATGTCTGTGTGGTGTGTATATAAGTGTATCATCCTGGTGTCCCTGTGTTTAGGAGATCAGACTGTGTAGTGTGTATATAAGTGTATCACCCTGGTGTCCCTGTGTTTAGGAGATCAGACTGTGTGGTGTGTATAGATGTGTACACCCTGGTGTCCCTGTGTTTAGGAGATTAGACTGTGTGGTGTGTATAGATGTGTATCACCCTGGTGTCCCTGTGTGTAGGAGATCTGACTGTGTGGTGTGTATATAAGTGTATCACCCTGGTGTCCCTGTGTTTAGGAGATCAGACTGTGGTGTGTGTATATAAGTATATCACCCTGGTGTCCCTGTGTTTAGGAGATCAGACTGTGTGGTGTGTATATAAGTGTATCACCCTGGTGTCCCTGTGTTTAGGAGATCAGACTGTGTGGTGTGTATATAAGTGTATCACCCTGGTGTCCCTGTGTTTAGGAGGTCAGACTGTGTGGTGTGTATATAAGGGTATCACCCTGGTGTCCCTGTGTTTAGGAGATCAGACTGTGTGGTGTGTATATAAATGTATCACCCTGGTGTCCCTGTGTTTAGGAGATCAGACTGTGTGGTGTGTATAGAAGTGTATTACCCTGGTGTCCCTGTGTTTAGGAGATCAGACTGTGTGGTGTGTATAGAAGTGTATTACCCTGGTGTCCCTGTGTTTAGGAGATCAGACTGTGTGGTGTGTATAGAAGTGTATCACCCTGGTGTCCCTGTGTTTAGGAGATCAGACTGTGTGGTGTGTATATAAGGGTATCACCCTGGTGTCCCTGTGTTTAGGAGATCAGACTGTGTGGTGTGTATATAAGTGTATCACCCTGGTGTCCCTGTGTTTAGGAGATCAGACTGTGTGGTGTGTATATAAGTGTATCACCCTGGTGTCTCTGTGTTTAGGAGATCAGACTGTGTGGTGTGTATAGAAGTATATCACCCTGGTGTCCCTGTGTGTAGGAGATCAGACTGTGTGGTGTGTATATAAGTGTATCACCCTGGTGTCCCTGTGTTTAGGAGATCAGGCTGTGTGGTATGTATAAGTGTATCACCCTGGTGTCCCTGTGTTTAGGAGATCAGACTGTGTGGTGTGTATAGAAGTATATCACCCTGGTGTCCCTGTGTGTAGGAGATCAGACTGTGTGGTGTGTATATAAGTGTATCACCCTGGTGTCCCTGTGTTTAGTAGATCAGACTGTGTGGTGTGTATATAAGTGTATCACCCTGGTGTCCCTGTGTTTAGGAGATCAGACTGTGTGGTGTGTGTATATAAGTGTATCACCCTGGTGTCCCTGTGTTTAGGAGATATGTCTGTGTGGTGTGTATATAAGTGTATCATCCTGGTGTCCCTGTGTTTAGGAGATCAGACTGTGTAGTGTGTATATAAGTGTATCACCCTGGTGTCCCTGTGTTTAGGAGATCAGACTGTGTGGTGTGTATAGATGTGTACACCCTGGTGTCCCTGTGTTTAGGAGATTAGACTGTGTGGTGTGTATAGATGTGTATCACCCTGGTGTCCCTGTGTGTAGGAGATCTGACTGTGTGGTGTGTATATAAGTGTATCACCCTGGTGTCCCTGTGTTTAGGAGATCAGACTGTGGTGTGTGCATATAAGTGTATCACCCTGGTGTCCCTGTGTTTAGGAGATCAGACTGTGTGGTGTGTATATAAGTGTATCACCCTGGTGTCCCTGTGTTTAGGAGATCAGACTGTGTGGTGTGTATATAAGTGTATCACCCTGGTGTCCCTGTGTTTAGGAGGTCAGACTGTGTGGTGTGTATATAAGGGTATCACCCTGGTGTCCCTGTGTTTAGGAGATCAGACTGTGTGGTGTGTATATAAATGTATCACCCTGGTGTCCCTGTGTTTAGGAGATCAGACTGTGTGGTGTGTATAGAAGTGTATTACCCTGGTGTCCCTGTGTTTAGGAGATCAGACTGTGTGGTGTGTATAGAAGTGTATTACCCTGGTGTCCCTGTGTTTAGGAGATCAGACTGTGTGGTGTGTATATAAGTGTATCACCCTGGTGTCCCTGTGTTTAGGAGACAAGACTCTGTGCTGTGTATATATACAGCAATAAAACTCAGATTAATGTTTGTATAAACGTCAGTATGTGTGTATAAATGAGTCTGTGTAAATAAAATACTTTGGTTTAGCGCTAAATCACTTATTCAGTTACACAAAGAGGTGTCAATAGATCATGAAGTAACCTGAAAATTGTCTGCAGTGCCCCCCCACCAGTCACACCCTCGGCAAGCGGTTTGTATTTGACAAGAGAATGGCTCCAGATCGATGATTTATGGCAGAGGTCAGCGCCAGTGTCCTGCCAGCTCTTGCAATGCCTACTCTGAAGCATACCTCCCAACATTTCAAAAGGCCAAAGAGGGACACTTTTGTTTTAGGGGGTGTTACTGGGGGCGTGGTCGGTGGGCAGGGCATTACCAAGAATTTACAGGTGATTTCATGACCTACGGACACCTCTTAGTGTAACTGAATCAATGATTTAGAGAGAGACCAAAGTATTTAATTTACACAGACTAAATTATAAACACATATAATGACATTTAAAAAACATTAATGTGTGTTTTATGGCTGTGGAGCAATGTGATATAAATATATACACACACCTGACAGTCTGATTCCCTAAAAAGAGGGACACTAGAGTGGGAAAGAGGGACAGAGGGATTTGGGTCTCAAAGAGGGATTGTCCCTCCTAAAGAGGGACACTTGGGAGGTATGCTGAAGGAATCCAGGACCAAAAAGGTCTGGATTATTGTATCAGGGACATAATAGAAATCGAGAAATAAAAAGAAACATGGCTTCCCCCAGTCTGCTGTAACCGTGCACTTATAATATTACTGATCATTGTTGTATGAAGACGAGGAAACGTTTATATAGACGTCTGTGCTCTTTCACGTAAGAACACGTTTTCAGAAAGAATTTTTGTTGGCCTTAACCACTGAATGGTAGAGATGTCACCAATCTATTGTTTTCTATCATTTAAGGGGTTAATAAAGGGGCCCCGAGATAGTGCCTTAATGCAGACCTGTGTGTAGACTTGCCGGTGAGTCAGTGACAGTGCCCTGCGGATAGGATCCATTTTGAGTGCAGCCCTGGGCTTTGTAGTATCTCTCCTCCCACTTTGTGAAATGTGCTAATTGCCCTTTAAGGAGATTTTTCCCTTCTCTCTGGGCACCTTGGTGCTACAGTGACAAACAGGCTCTTATCTGGAGTTGTAATTCCTGGTACAGATAATGTGCGTGTGGGTGTAATTATCCCGCGGGCGCCTGGGTACCTGCAGGAGCTGTAAGTAATTCATGGCAGATCATTCAGTATTTATGTGACAAGTGCTTGTTCTGTAACTAATACAAACAGATCAGTGCTCAGGTAGCGGCGTATGGATGGGGGCTGCGCCAGGTCCCCTCTGATCTCTGTCAGATATCTTCCACCGCACAACAAACATGAAACCATGATACCCTGCAGGGGGGGGCAAGGGGAAGAAGGGGGAGCAGGAGGGGGTGTGAGAAGAGGCTAATAGGATGGACCACCCTTCACTCTATCTCCCTCCTCTCCTCTATATCCCCCATGCCCCCTCCCCTCCTCTATATCCCCCCATGTCCCCTCCTCTCCTCTATATCCCCCTATACCCCCTCCTCTATTTCCCCCTATGTCCTCTCCTTTCCTCTGTATCCCCCTATGCCCCCATCTCTCCTCTATATCCCCCCTATACCCCCTCCTCTGTATCCCCCTATACCCCCTCCTCTCCTCTATATCCCCCCTATGCCCCCACCTCTCCTCTATATCCCCCCTATGTCCCCTCCTTTCCTCTATATCCCCTTATCCCCCCTCCTCTCCTCTATATCCCCCCTATACCCCCTCCTCTATATCCCCCTATGTCCCCTCCTGTCCTCTGTATCCCCCTATGTCCCCTCCTCTCCTCTATATCCCCCTATGTCCCCTCCTCTCCTCTATATCCCCCCTATACCCCCTCCTCTATATCCCCCTATGTCCCCTCCTGTCCTCTGTATCCCCCTATGTCCCCTCCTCTCCTCTATATCCCCCTATGTCCCCTCCTCTCCTCTATATCACCCCTATACCCCCTCCTCTATATCCCCCCTATGTCCCCTCCTCTCCTCTATATCCCCCCATGTCCCCTCCTCTCCTCTATATCTTCTTATCCCCCCACCTCTCCTCTATATCCCCCCATGTCCCCTCCTCTCCTCTATATCTTCTTATCCCCCCTCCTCTATATCCCCCCTATGTCCCCTCCTCTCCTCTATATCCCCCTATACCCCCTCCTCTATATCCCCCCATGTCCCCTCCTCTCCTCTATATCCCCCTATGCCCCCTCCTTTCCTCTGTATCCCCCTATGTCCCCTCCTCTCCTCTATATCCCCCTATGCCCCCATCTCTCCTCTATATCCCCCTATACCCCCTCCTCTATATCCCCCCTATACCCTCTCCTCTATATCCCCCCTATGTCCCCTCCTCTCCTCTATATCCCTCTATGCCCCCTCCTCTCCTCTATATCCCCCTATACCCCTCCTCTATATCCCCCCATGTCCCCTCCTCTCCTCTATATCCCCCCATGCCCCCTCCTTTCCTCTGTATCCCCCTATGTCCCCTCCTCTCCTCTATATCCCCCTATGCCCCCATCTCTCCTCTATATCCCCCCTATACCCCCTCCTTTCCTCTGTATCCCCCCTATACCCCCTCCTCTCCTCTATATCCCCCCTATGTCCCCTCTTTTCCTCTATATCCCCCTATGCCCCCATCTCTCCTCTATATCCCCCCTATACCCCCTCCTCTCCTCTATATCCCCCCTATACCCCCTCCTCTCCTCTATATCCCCCTATGCCCCCATCTCTCCTCTATATCCCCCCTATGTCCCCTCCTCTATATCCCCCATGCCCCCTCCTTTCCTCTATATCCCCCTATGTCCCCTTCTCTCCATCCTTCCTCTCTAATCCCTTCCTATCTGACACTCCTGCTCTAGCCCCTCCTCTCCTCCCCTCTTTGCTCTATCCCCCTCTTTTGTTTACCCCCCTCTTTTCTGTCCCCTTCCTCCCTATACGTTGTCCCCCACTCTGTGTCCCTGTTCTCTGCCCCCCGTCTCCATGCCTCGTATCCCCACTTTCTGATCTACGCCCCCCCCCCTCACTTTCAGTCTATTCAGTGTTTTATTCAGTAGAAAACATCACAGACAGAACTTGGTGGATCAGGAGAGAGACCATTATCTGTACATCATCTGGATTATTATGTCTTTGTAAAGAAACAACATATCATGCACGTCTGATTACTGGGCGATGGAGCCTCTCATCTATACACTTTCTGTCTCTCTGTGTGGGCCGCGTGCTTAGAGGAAACATGGAGGAATTCTGGGGCGAACCAACCACAGCACAGGGAATGACAAAACAAATATTCATGGATACAAATGTCGATTTTAACTCTTTTAATACTACTAAGGTCTCGACCACGCTGCACCACAATCCAGTGGAGTCCACTCTACTATTCATTGTTTTAAATCTATGGAAATTTGGTGATTGTCATATTCCCCTATGGAGCAACCATATGCAGTAAAGTGCCAGTCACCGTGAGTCTGTCCTACACGTGCAGTGCACACAGTGAGATGATGTGTAAAGCATCTGTCACCGTGCGTCTGTCCTACACATGCAGTGCACACAGTGAGATGATGTATAAAGCGTCTGTCACCGTGAGTCTGTCCTACACGTGCAGTGCACACAGTGAGACGATGTGTAAAGCGTCTGTCACCGTGCGTCTGTCCTACACATGCAGTGCACACAGTGAGACGATGTGTAAAGCGTCTGTCACCGTGAGTCTGTCCTACACGTGCAGTGCACACAGTGAGACGATGTGTAAAGCGTCTGTCACCGTGCGTCTGTCCTACACGTGCAGTGCACACAGTGAGACGATGTGTAAAGCGTCTGTCACCGTGAGTCTGTCCTACACGTGCAGTGCACACAGTGAGACGATGTGTAAAGCGTCTGTCACTGTGCGTCTGTCCTACACGTGCAGTGCACACAGTGAGATGATGTGTAAAGCGTCTGTCACTGTGCGTCTGTCCTACACGTGCAGTGCACACAGTGAGACGATATGTAAAGCGTCTGTCACCGTGCGTCTGTCCTACACGTGCAGTGCACACAGTGAGACGATATGTAAAGCATCTGTCACCGTGCGTCTGTCCTACACGTGCAGTGCACACAGTGAAACGATGTGTAAAGCACTCATCATAGTAACGTAGTAACAGTAACATAGTAACAGTAACACAGTAACATAGTAACACAGTAACACAGTAACATAGTAACAGTAACATAGTAACACAGTAACATAGTAACATGGTAACACAGTAATATAGTAACACAGTAATATAGTAACACAGGAACATAGTAACATAGTAACACTGTAACATAGTAATATAGTAACATAGTAACACTGTAACATAGTAATATAGTAACATAGTAACATAGTAACAGTAACATAGTAACACTGTAACATAGTAATATAGTAACATAGTAACCCAGTAACACAGTAATATAGGAACATAGTAACACAGTAACACAGTAACACCATAATACTGTAACACAGTAACATAGTAACACAGTAATACAGTAACATAGTAATTTAGTAACATAGTAACATAGTAATACAATAACACCATAATACTGTAACACAGTAACATAGTAACAGGAACACAGTGACATAGTAACACAGTAACATTGTAATACAGTAATATAGTAATACAGTAACACCATAATACTGTAACACAGTAACATAATAACACAGTAATACAGTGACACAGTAACACAGTAATACAGTAATATAGTAACACAGTAATTTGGTAACATAGTAACACAGTAACATAGTAACACAGAAATATAGTAACCTAGTAACACAATAATATACTAACATAGTAACACAGTAACATAGTAACACAGTAATTTGGTAACATAGTAACACAGTAACAGAGTAACACAGTAACATAGTAACATAGTAATATAGTAACATAGTAACAGTAACATAATTGATGAGATTGAAAAAAGTACTGCATACAGCAAGTCCAGCCCATGCCATATCACCCCTGTTGATCCAGAGGAAGACAAAATAAAAACAAAACACTGAAGCCATTTCCAATTTAGCCCCAAGTGGGTAAAAAAAAATCCTTACTGACTCCAAATGTCAGTCAACTATTTCCCTGGATCAAAAACTTATCATCTTTGTACCCAAATGTCATAATTCTCAATATGCATCTGTGCTAGATAGTTATCCAGCAGTTTTTTCAAAGCAGTTACAACATCTGCAACAACATTCTGAAGCAAAGATTTCCATAACTTTACCGCCCTTACTGAAAAAAACCCTGCCTTTGTTTTAGTCAAAAGCGCCTTTCCTCTAGTCTTAATGAATGGCCTCTTGTTCTTAGCTCAGCTCTTTGTGTAAATAATTCATTGGATAGTTCTTTGTATTGACCTTGAATATACATGTAAATGGTTATCATATCACCCCTTACACCTCTCTTCTCTAATGTAAACAAACCCAGTTTGGCTAGTCTCTCTTTATAGCTCAGATCCCCCAATTCCTTGTTGCACTTTTTCCACTTCGATAATGTGTTTTTAAGAACTGGTGCCCAAAAATCCATATTCCTAACCAAGGATTAATACAGAGGTAGGATAATATTAGCATCCCTTGCTTCTACACCTCTTTTTATGCAGGCTAGTACTCTATTTGCTCTTGCAGCAGCTGAGTGACTCTGCACACTGCTGTGAAGTTTATTGTCTATCAGTACGCCTAAATGTTTCTGTAATGAGGATTTCCCAAGTTGTTTCCCATTTAGAGTATACTAGCAATGTGGGACGGCGTTGCCCGTCATGTTATGACCATTGGGCGCATGTGTGTGAAATGCAGACACACTGATAAACACAGACATATGCAACATACAGGCAGACACATACCATACATCCCAAGTGTCCCTCTTTAGGAGGGACAGTCCCTCTTTGAAGGCCAAATCCCTCTGTCCCTCTTTCCCACCCTGTTGTCCCTCTTTTTAGGAGGTCAGACTGTGTGCAGGGCCGGCTCCACCTATAGGCGAGGTAGGCGCCGGCCTAGGGCGCACAGGTACTGGGGGCGCGGGCATGCAGCAGAGAAGAGCTGCGCCCACACACACCATGCCAGGAACCACAACACAGTCAGGTCTGTGTTGCTACAGCGCTCCCTCATTGGGTCGGATCTTTAGTAATGCAGAGCGCGCTGGGAGTCATGATCTCCCGCCGCGCTCTGCATTACTGAAGAAAAAAGCTACAGGTATGTGATGGGGGGCAAGTTGGAGCTGAGGGGGCATAGTGGAGCTGAGGGGGCAAGTTGGAGCAGATGTGGGGCAAAGTGGAGATGATGGGGGCAAGTTGGAAGCTGTTAGGGGAAAGCTGGAGCTGAGGGGGCATAGTGGAGCTGGTGGGGGCAAGTTGGAGATGATGGGGCAAGTTGGAGCTGATGAGGGTCAAAGTGGAGCTGATGATGGTCAAAGTGGAGCTGAGGGGGGCAAGCTGGAGCTGAGGGGGGGCAAGTGGAGCTGAGGGGGGGCAAGTGGAGCTGAGGGGGGGCAAAGTGGAGCTGTGGGGCAAGTTGGAGCGGATGGGGGGGCAAGTTGGAGCGGATGGGGGCAAGTTGGAGCTGCTGGGGCATAGTGGAGCTGATAGTGGAAAGTTGGAGCTGAGAGGGCATAGTGGAGCTGGTGGGGGCAAGTTGGAGCGGATGGGGGGCAAAGTGGAGCTGATGGGGGTAAGTTGGAGAGGATGGGGGGCAAAGTGGAGCTGATGGGGGTAAGTTGGAGCTGAGGGGGCAAAGTGGAGCTGAGGGGGCAAAGTGAAGCTGAGGGGGCAAAATGGAGCTGGTGGGGGCACGTTGAGCTGATGGGGGCAAGTTGAGTTGATAGGGGCAAAGTGGAACTGGTGGGCCAAAGTGAAGCTGATAAGGGGCAAGTTGGAGCTGGTGGGGGGCATCTCTTACAGGCATCTCCAGAACAGGGGCAGAGTGGCTCAGGGGGCAGAGAGAGGACAATCATGAAAAGAGGTTGGGTATAAGTAGGCGGGGTATAAAGGGGTGGGACACAAGGGGCGGAGCGAAATGGGCGGCAAAATTAGGTTTTGCCTAGGGTGGCAAAAATCCTTGCACCAGCCCTGACTGTGTGGTGTGTACTACTTTGCTGTACAGCAATAAAGCAATAAACTTCAGTATATGTGTTTATACATTAGTCTGTGCAAATTAAATACTTTGGTCTTGAACTAAATCATTTATTCAGTTACATAAATAGCCAGTAATAGGTCATGAAATAACCTAAAAATTCTTACTAATGCCCCGCCCACCAGCCACACCCCCAAAAATATCACCTAAAACTAACGTGTCCCTCTTTGGCCCTGTGAAATGTTGGGAGGTATGCACATACACACAGTGAGTGGCAGAGACATGCAAAACACATGTACACACAGACACACTGGAGATGCACACATGGACACACATAATGTAACAGAGATGTACACACACAGACACGCAACATATATGAGCAGAAACACATGTGCTCATGAGTTGTGTACCCCTCTGGCACTCAAAGGGTTAAGGTATAGAGAGGCATGTCAGAGTTAAATAGCAGTGGGAAGTGTGTTCATACCTGGAACACTGACTTGTGAAGTCCCTAGAGGGGACTGATGTGGTGCTGATGTGGAGAGACAAATGGGGCAAGCTGGGTTAAAGTGGGTGGGGCTTAATTGCGAGTAGGGGGCGGGGCTTAACATAAATGTGAAAAAGTGTTAGTAATAGGCTGGGGAAGGAGGAGAAGTGGGAGGAGATGCAAGTTACAGTGTGAGGGTTTTAACACACTCCATGAGGGGTAAAACTTGATACAGAACCCTGTGGCAGTCAGTGGGTTAAGTGTGAATCTGATGGCTGTCTGTCCTGTGTCTTGCATGGCAAATGGTGACAGTGAAGAAATAATTCAGCAATGAGGGCCTACCTTAACACTTGAGTGCCATTTTGTTCCCCTGGTGATGCAGCACCGTTCAGTGGCTTTACTACAGGTCCTGCTGAGGCCACTGGGAGTCAAGGTGAGTGACTGTGTGTCAGCCATCTTTCTTTCTGGCTTTGTGTGTGTGTATGGGTGTTTGGTGCTGTGTGAGGTGTGTGTGAGTGTGTAATACCTGTGAACTTTTACTTGTGGAGTCCCTCATGTGGTGCTGATGTGGAGAGAGCAATGGGCAATCTGGGTTAAAAGGGGCGGGGCTTAATCGCGAGTAGGGGCGGGGCTTAACATAAATATGGAAAAGTGTTAGTAATAGGCTGGGGAAGGAGGAGAAGTGGGAGAGAAATGCAAGTTTACAGTGTGAGGGGTTTGAACACACTCCCTGAGGGGTAAAACTTGATACACAACCCTGTGGCAGTCAGTGGGTTAAGTGTGAATCTGATGGCTGTCTGTCCTGTGTCTTGCATGGCAAATGATGACAGTGAAGAAATAATTGAGTAATGAGGACCTACCTTAACCCTTTGAGTGCAATTTTGTTCCTCTGGTGCTGCAGTACAGGTCCTGCTGAGGCCTCTGGGAGTCAGGGTGAGTGACTGTGTGTGTCAGCCATATGTATTTCTGGCTTTGTGTGTGTATGTGGTGCTGTGTGTGTGAGTGGGGGCATGTCTGTTTGGTGCTGTGTAAGTGGGGCATGTGTGTGTGTGTGTGTGGTGCTGTGTGAGTGGGGCATGTGTGTGTGGTGGTCTGTGTGTGTGAGTGGGGCATGTGTGTTTGTCTGTGGTGTAGGAGCAAGTGGCGGCCATATTGTTTTTTTCTGACTTTGATAGTGGTGGGCGGGCTGCATAGTGGGGGTGGGCCAACTCCCTGCATGACTGAATCACCCAATAGGAGTAGTAACTCCTGCTTTATGCCTCCCCTGGGTGTGTTTTGGCAGGCACAAAGTCTTCTTTATATATATATAGAAGATGTAGCAAGTTTGTTTCTACAGCCCAAATGCATAACCTTACATTGATCTACATTAAATATCATCTGCCACTTTTCTGCCCATTCACTTAGTTTATAAAAATCCTTCTGCAGCAAAAAAAACATCTGGCTCTGTATGTATTTCCTTACATAGCTTAGTGTCTTCAGCAAAGACTGAGACGTTACTTTCAATTCCCACTTCTAGATCATTAATAAACACATTAAAAAACATTGGTCCCAGGACTGAACCCTGCGGCACCCCACTTATAACTTTACACCAACTTGAAAAGGCTCCATTTACAACAACTCTCTGCCATCTATCATTTAACCAGTTCTCAATCCATGTACAGATAACACTGCCCAAACCGAAACCTTTTAATTTATGTAGTAACCTGTTGTGAGGCACTGTGTCAAAGGCTTTTGCAAAATCCAAGTATACTACATCAACAGCAATTCTCTTGTCCAAATTACTATGTACCCTTTTGTAAAATGCAAGTAAATTAGTCTGACATGATCTATTCTTCATGAAACAATGCTGAGTTCTACTAATAATATTGTTTGTCTTCACATAGTTCTGAATACCGTCAGTTAGTAACCCTTCTAGTATCTTACCCACTATGGAAGTCACATAGTTCTGAATACTGTCAGTTAATAACCCTTCTAGTATCTTACTCACTATGGAAGTCACATAGTACTGAATACTATCAGTTAGTAACCCTTCTAGTATCTTACCCACTATGGAAGTTGCATAGTTCTGAATACTGTCAGTTAGTAACAATTCTAGTATCTTACCCACTATGGAAGTTGCATAGTTCTGAATACTGTCAGTTAGTAACCCTGCTAGTATCTTACCCACTATGGAAGTCACATACTTCTGAATACTGTCAGTTAGTAACCCTTCTTGTATCTTACCCACTATGGAAGTCACATACTTCTGAATACTGTCAGTTAGTAACCCTTCTTGTATCTTACCCACTATGGAAG